>PVIU01004746.1:0-73369 GCA_004026605.1 Ondatra zibethicus | reverse complement strand
TAATGCTGCTATGAACATAGCTGAGTTCAGGTCCTTGTAGCATGATTGAGGATCCTTTGGGTATATACCCAAAAGTTCTATTGCTAAGTCTTGAGGTAGATTGTTTCCTAATTCCCTAGTTACCATACTTATTTCCAAAGTGGCTGTACAAGTTTGTACTTATACCAGCAATGAAGGACTTTTCCCCTTACCCCATATTCTCTCCATCATAAGCTGTCATCAGTGTTTTTGATCTTGGCTATTCTGACAGGTGTCAGATGGAATCTCAGAGTTGTTTTGGTTTGCATTTCTCTAATGGCTAAGTATTTTGAGCATTTCCGTAAGTGTCTTTCAGACAACCTAGATGCCTCTCAACCAAAGAATGCATAAAGAAAATGTGGTATATTTACACAATGGAGTACTACTCAGCAGTAAAAAAAAATAATGGCATCTTGAAATTTGCAGCCAAAGCATAGATCTAGAGAAAACCATATTGAGAGAGGTAATGCAAACTCAGAAAGATGAATATAATATGTACTTACTCATAAGTGGCTTTTAGACATAAAACAAAGAAAACCCAGCCTGCTGTCCAAAACCCCAGAGAACCTAGACAACAAAGAGGACCCTAAGAGACACATACATTGATCTACAGAGGAAGGAGAAAAAGACAAGATCTCCTGAGTCAATTGGGAGCATGGGGGTCATGGAAGGGGGTGGAAGAGGAGAAGGGAGGAATTGAAGGGAGCAGAGGAAATTCTATAGCACAATAAAAACAATAGAAAAGAGAGTGGGTGAAGAGATGAGAATCATCATGAATCTTCATGAATGGGGGGATGGCTCAGTGTGTAAGTGTGAGAATGAGGACCAGAGGTTGACACCAGGCACCTGTGTGGAAAGTCAGGCACTACTACAGGGTGAAAACTGGTCTGCCAACCCCTCTGAAACGGTGTGTTTTCCAAAAGGTTGAGCTGTTATTTGTACCAGTGTCCAACATCGGTGATTATAGTATGAATTAATCTGGTAATAGGCTGGGGGGATATAAAATATATTTCATATTTTTAACTATTTTTATATATTTACTATTTTTTGAAGGAAGTTTTAGCTACTTATTCTTGCAGACTCCAGTAACCTAAACTTATGTTCTGATTTATCTTTGTTGATAATTAATAAAGTCATAATTTGATTGAGTTATGGAGTTAATCGTTTCTGACAATAATTGCATACAAGGCATTTATTTTCATTACAGGAAATCTTATTTTCATCAGCAGGAAATTTTATTTTGAAGAATTTGCAAGTTCAAACTCAAGAGTTTGTTTGAAGGCATGGTTTTTGTGAACTCAAAGATAATTACATGTTTTTAACATTGTGGACAGCAAAGTCTGGGAAATAAAAGTAGAAACAATATGAATGGTCTTAATGTTTCATGGACTATTACAGGGTTTCTTCAAGGTCTCAACATGCACTTTCCAAGCAGGCAACTGTGTTCTCAGTATTTAGTGGACCAGAAAACACTCATTTTACGCTGATTCTGGTCGCTAGCTTGTAAGCTGAGTTTCTAGTTCTGTCAGTGCCTGACCATGCCAGGAAACCCTGTAAGGAAAAGGAGAGATGAAAGTAAATAAAAAATTTCTAATCTTATAAAAACATTATTATGTGGCACATTCCTTTAATCCCAGCACTTGGAAGGCAGAGGCAGGTGGATCTCTGTGAGTTCAAAGCCAACCTGTTCTATAAGAGCTAGTTCCAGGAGAGGCTTCAAAAGCTACAGAGAAACCCTGTCTTGAAAAACAACAAAAAAAAAAGAAAAGAAAGAAAAGGAGAGATAAAAGTAAATAAAAATTTCTAATCGTATAAAAAGAATTATTATGTATATTTATTGCAATTTAAAAATATTTGATTATTTTTTGAGAATGACATACATGTATACACTGTATTTTGATTATAGTCACTCAGCCCTCCCCTACTCCTTCCAGACTGACCCTTGTACGGGGCAACTAAGGTCCTGAGTAAATGTATGTTGTTGACATGGGCATGGCCATGCCAGTGCCCCAGCCTTAGGTGGGGGGTGGCAAAGTCTTCCCTGGTTAAGGCTCAGAGATATGACATAGTTCTCCTCAGGACTCTGTGTTGATGTTCATAGTGTTCAAACATTTTCCCCTTGGATATTTAGGGACTGAAGCCTGCTTTCCTGTAGAGACTGCTCTTTCTGAGATTAGTTAAACCGTCTCATTGTTCCAAAGTGAATAGTAACCCACTCGTTGTTGGTCTGTATGTAGCCCACCTTCTTGGTCAGCTATATGCAATGACCCTGCCTCTTTGTCCAAATGTATATAATAAGCAAGCTGAGTTTCAGGGGCACTGAGGCTTTTCCATCCTAACTCCAGCCTTTCTTCCATGTGTCAGTCATTTCTTTCTTTTTAATATGCCATTTATTTTTTGAGATTATATTATTTTCCCCTTCACTTTCCTTCTTCCAAACCCTTCCATCTACCCTTTTGCTCTTTCAAATTCACAGCCTCTTTTTTCATTAATTGTTGTTGCATGCATATATGTATACACACACATGCACACACGCACACACACACACACACACACACACACACACACACACACGTACACACAGAGCTCTGCCTCCACCGTGCTTCAATTAAAAGTCCACAACATAACATCCAACTGATTTTAGGTGAGATCTGTGGGATCTAACTCAAGTCCTTATACTTCCAAGGCAAACACTTTACCACTGAATGATCACTACAGCTCTGCTCAGTAATTCTAAGTGTTAAAATCTCCTTTGGAGCAGTTGCTAGTTAATTATTATCAAGCTCTCCTTTTAGAAGGAAAACCACTCCTCATGTATGTTTCTGGGATCAAAAGGCTGTTGGTGAATGCTGATGGTGTTGGTGGATGGTACAATCCTGGGACTTCCAATGTCATGCATTTTCTTTCTTAAATGTAATGTGAGCTTCAATGTCTGCTCTTCTCTGCAGCACAAGAGAGTGCTAGCACAGCCTCACTCCTGTTCCTTTATGCTGCTAACAGTGGTCTCAGGATCCAAGCCCACTTACCCAGCTCTTAGCCAACATACAGCAATAATGGTAACGCACGACAATGGGTGGAAACGGGTCGCTTGCGAATCCTAGAGGAAAAGCTTAAATGATCCCAAGAACTTAGAATGTTTACATAAAATGTTTGAGGAAACTAATTCCCAGAAGAGAAGTGCTCTGCTCTTATTGCAGCGTTGAAGTTTGATTACTTTTAAACCCTCTTTTTTCCCCCTTGTCCTTGGCGTTTGATGAGCACATGCTTCTCTCCAAAAGAAGGCACATGCACAGGGGCTGTGGCTGTCATCTTGTTGTGCTCAGCGAGGGCTTTCTACAGTTGGGTGTGGCAGCAGAGCGACTCAAGTGGCCAGGGTAGCATGGTGGTTCCTGGTGCTCTCTGGAGGGAGGATGGCACATCTGAGGCGTTCTGGCATGGGAGAGGAGCCCCGAGTTTGCAGATGATGGGAGTGACATATTCAGTTTTTTGATTTTTCACTGAAAAGATAAATGGATGAGTGTTCAAATGCACAGTTGCACTATAACCTTGAAGGCTCTGAATCGAGGACATTTCCCTTGCAAACTTCTGTGATCCCATTCCTTCCCAAATAAAGAAAACCAGTGGATAATCGCAGGCTGTTGAAAATGGATGGTGGTTATCAGAATGTTGAGTCTTCTCTGAGGCAGAGCTGAAAAGGGCAGAGAATTAGTGGTGACCCAAGCTGTTATGAGGTCCGCTGAGACTACACAGGCTGCCTTGGCAGGCTGAATATTGCTATTGAATCCCAGGAGCTAAAGCAGCGAAGGAGGGGCCGAGGCTGAGATGTGCAGAGTTTTGAGGACTGAAAGAAGCAGGCCCTTAGGACTGGGATTTGAGATTCGATTGCCACATCCTGTTTGAAGCTGGCTTTTCCTGCTTCAAGCCTACACTTGAAGATGCGAGTTCTCAGCTGCCTGCTGCTGATGCTGTGCCTGCCACTAGTTACAAGCCTCCCTGCCACGGTGTACCCTTCTCCTAATGGAGCTGTAGGCCCAAATAAAGTCTTTCCCATAAGTTGTTTGTGGTCGTAATGTGTTATCAGAGCAAGAGAAAAGTAACTGTTGCACACTTTAGAATAGTTTTTAATTTTATTTATAATGAAACAGGTTCATCATTGAATTGTTAGAGAATTTGCAGTAAAAAGAAGATAATAAGATAATAAAATCTCTTATTACCTCATTGCTGGGTGAGCCCAGAAAACAAGGTGATATGTGCTCTACCAAACATTCCCCAGGAATGTTACTAGAGATTTTTAAAAGAGAGAAAGATGGCAGATGCTATCTTATGCGCTACTTTAAAAATGTCACGATGTTCTGCAGATTTTCCTATATCATACACCTTCTCCATGATGTTGCTTTTCATGATTATAAAATGTGTCATGATTTATGTCACTGCTCTTTTATTTTGAACATTTACATTGTTTCTAATAATTTGTGTCTGCATAAACTGCCAACAGTCCACATCCTACATGCATTCCAGATGAGATCCTTGAAATAGATTCCTGCTATACAACTGCAGCAAAAGGCTTTATGCCTTTTGGGTCTTCGAACAGCATTACAGAGTTGTAATAATTTATATTCTCATCAGAGCACATGACAATTGCTATTTCTCTGAATGCTTCCTGTGAATAGGTAGTACATGCTGCCAAAATTTATCAATTTATAAATCTAAAAAGCCACATAAAAATCAAGATAAAATGTTATGCCATCAAAGTTACCCAGGAAGGCTGAAGATTTCCCACCCCAGGCAATGTACTACTAGAGTTTGGAAGTTTAGGGGGACTTTGGGGACAGGAGACCACCCTAGGAAGTCTAGAGCATGAGTGAGGTTATGAGGACGGTGGTGGCAAGTAGGGAAAGAAGTGTGTTCAGTCAGTGCAGAGAACGGTATTGAGAAAAGATAGGCCATGCCGGCTGCCAGGAGGCGGTTCCCAGGCAGAGCACATTTAAGTCAGTTCCAGCTCAGGAGTCTAGGACTGTTATTTCTTAGAGATGTGAGAGTGGGGATGAGGCTATTTATAACAAAAGCACAGGTTTGGACAGTATTTAGATTTCTATGCCAGGAGTGTTACTCTGGATACCCAGTCATGACTCTGAAGTCCAATCGTAAGTGGAACTAAAGCCAGTGCTTTGACATGCAGTAGCTGGCTTTGACTGGCTTGGATGAACACTGGCTACACAATCAGCAGCAAATGTTTCTCTGTATCCCAGATGCCTGTCAAGTATGGCCTCTAATGTGAATTCCATGAATGTGAGGGATACTTCCTCAAGCATTCTCATTTCTCTGTAGGGCTTGTCACTAATGAGAACTTTGGCTGAGTTGAGGGGAATAGGAGTCTACAGAATGTCAGAGACAGAAATCCCCACAAATGCAAAGTCATAATTGTTTAATTGGGACTGACACTTCTCTGTTTGACTTTCCCAGCACTGGCAGTCTGGATGTTTAGCACTGGAAAGTCAAAATGCCTGCAAAAAATAAATATCCACTCTTCAAATATCTGGTCTGCATAAATGTGACATTGTGCAATGTTTTGTCGATTAAATTAAATTGCATGCACAAGATAGATAGACGTTCAATTGAGTTCTTTCATGAAAAATGAGTTTCAGGTGGCAGTCTTCCTGGCAGCCACTCACATCCTGACAGACATTGGCTTCATTTAAACAGCTGGGTTCTGCAGCCTTTATGCTGTGTCTGAACAAGGGTGCCCCACTCAGGAGGAAAAAATGCTGTTGAACCTTCCAGAAGGCAGGGAAGGATTTCGTTGTAAGTCAGGAGTTTCACAAATGGATTCCTTGCCTCCACAATTGACATCTTGTTCTTGGAGAGTTAAGTCGCAACCTGCTGTGTAGCGGTAACAGAGGTGCCCAAGAGGCACTTTGTATTCAATTCAACATTTTTCCCCCAAAATGAGAGATGCTATGTATGTTGCTCTCTGTATTGAAAGGCATTCGTGTGTTTGGATTTGGTGTGTTCCAAATGCCATGTGGGAGGGAAGTCCTGCAAAATGTCGAGGTCTTGAGCCAGACCCACCTGCTATACAGAGAACTCAAATTCAGTTCCCAGCACCCACACTGATCACAACCACCTGTACCTCCACCTGCAGGGCTGACACCTCTGATCTCTGCAGGATTCTGCTTTTACATGCACATGCTCCATGCAGAAATGCATACATGCCCATAATTAAAAAAATCTTTAAAAAAGTCCTAAACTAGTGGTTGTGGTTCATCCGTGAGGTCCCAGCATTCAGAAAGCTGAGGCAAAAGGATCCCAAGTTCACAGTGACATAGCAAGACCTTGTCAAAAACATGCAAGCAAGTAAAAAACCAGATACCAAGGGGACTTTTTTTAGCTGGACAGCAGCAATCTGAAGAGGAGCCACACCCTCTTTATTACATAATTACATCTGTCTCTTGCCTCTGTAGAAAAAAACTCTTGTGTTATATGAGATCTATAATACTGTGCAGGATGAGACTCTCTGCAGTGACTTTCATCCAGAAATTCTTCGTATTTAGTTACTTCAGGTCATATGAATTACTTTTTTTTGGAATGTGGTCATTCCTAGCAAATAGAGATATTGAGAGAAGTATGACAGCTGGGCTAATAGAGGCAGGTGGCTGGCTGCATGGAGACAGAAGACTGTAGCTTAGGAGGTCACTGACATCATAGCTGACCAGCAAGAACACAGTTACCTATTGGGAAACCAAGGCTTGAGAACCATCCTTGAAGGACTGAGGGACACATGGTCAAAGAAGACATGTAGTATGGAAAATTGAAACCAAGAGTACCATGGAATGGGAGCATCGTGAGCAGTGGACAGTGTACAAAGCCTTTCTCTGGAAAACATCCACACTGGTGAATGTAGAGCAGGACCAGGAGAGAGATAGTTAGGGAAGGTGGGAGTCACCCTGTCAGGTCAGTAGGGAAGGTCCCTCCCCAACATGAAGCAACAGCAACCCAGGGGAGAGGTTACCAGCCACCACAGAAACTGATCTTAGAGAAATTCAGAAGCAAAGCCAGGTGTGTAGTTGTGGGACCCATCTATCAAAGGATTACCCGAGACAAAGGGATTTCCATCTTTAAGAAATTTGTACAGATGGCATTTCACAGCAGTCTCTTCTAAAGTCAACAGCTTTCTCAGACCCGAGTATGTGCTCAGGGCTGCATTCTGTGCACAAGGGTACCTCCTGTTCTCAACACTTGCACTATGCTTGTCAACTGCACAGCTTTCAGCTAGCCACTCAAATAAAAATCTGAGGCTGTGCTCTAACTACTGAAAGTAAGGCACAGAACCCTTGTGTTAAGAATAACAGACCAACTGGACCCTGCTAGATGTGCTTGCTTGCTCAGTTAATCACAACTGTGCAACCTTCTCCAGAAGTAAAATGTTTTGCTTGCTGAAAAATCTTGGATTGTGTGATCTTCTAATAGTGGTATATACCCTTAAATCCCAACATGCAGGAGGCTGAGACAGGAGGAATACCACAAGTTCAAGGCAAGCCTGAGCTTCAGAACGAAACTTTATTTTAAAATAAATCAATCAGTAAATAGAAAAAAGCAAGAAATAAATAACACAGACTCCAGTGGAAAGACAGAAACAGCTGAGAGCAGATCATGCGTAGATGAATAATAAAATATTATGGATACACAGAAAAGAAGAAGCGTGGGGGTGCTAGTGTACAGCGTTAGTCTCAGCTCTCAGGAGGAAGAGGAGGGAGGGTGTAGAGATTCTCATCCTTACTTATGTAATTAGTTCAAGGCCAGACTGGAATATGTGAGATCCTGTTTCAAACTCAGAAAATATGGATTTAACTACTTTCATGACAGTTGCAGAGAGAGGGACTTTAATGAAAACATGCTCCAGAGAGTGAGGTGTGTTCAGTTTGTGGAAAATGCCACACGTGTGAGATAGTTTGTACCCTAAATGCACTATGGCTATCATGTTTTTCTATGAAGATTCATGGTGGAAGCAGGAGTGAGCCTGTGGCTGGGAGAGGACAGGAGAAGGTGAGACAGCAGAACCTGGACAGTGCCCACACCCTGCTTTGCCTGAGTGTTTGTGGGGAGAAACCATTGTAGCATGATGGCCTGAAATTCTACCACCCCTTTCCACCATATGGATACAGAAAAAACATAAAAGGAAGTGCTCCCTGCCTTTGAGGAATTGATTGTGATGTGGGAATAGCGGGGCTGGGAGGAAAGAGAGGCAAATTGTTGCTGGCAGCCTTGGGTTAGCTGTATCAGAGCTGGGGAGATAGATACCCCAAACACCATTTCAAAAGGCCCAGATAGTCCTTGTGCTGGTGCCAGAACTGATGTCAGCCTGGGGCAGGTGTGCAGGAGGACCCATATCATTTCCTTCCTTTCACAGCGTTGCTCTGACCTTTTTGGAGAAAAGTCTCAAACAAAAAGCTGCTGGAGAGCAGTCTCTGGCTCAAGTACGTGAGCCACATCATTAATCACTAGGGATACTGGGAGCCACCACTTCTCTTGCCAGAGTAAATGCAGTTACAGGCATAAAAATAAACAGCCCTGGTGCATGTGGAAAACCCATCCCATTTGTAGACGCACAATTTTCGGCTTGTAGAAGAAGAAAAATCACCAAATAAAGTTCCTTTTTCCTTCCCATCTATCTCCCCTTTCCCTCCCTCCCCCCTCCTTCCTTCCTCTCTCCTTCCATTCCTTCCTTTTGCCTTTTTTTGCATGATGCTGGGGATCAAACCTAGGTAGCTCCTGAGCACTTGGTTGCACTCCCAGCCCGTGATGCCATCACTGTGATTATCTGGAGGAGACAAATGAACAGCCCTATAGACTAAATCATAGTTAGGATTTTCTATTCCTTTGACAAAACACTATGGCCAAAAAGTAAGTTGGGGAGGAAGGCTTATTTGGTGAAAACTTCCACATTGCTGTTCATCACCAAAGGAAGTAGGGACAGGAACTCAAACAGGACAGGAGCCTAGAGTCAGGAGCTGATGCAGAGGTCATGGAGGAGTTCTACTTATAGACTTGTTACCCATAGCTTGCTCAGCCTGATTTCTTAAAGAACCCAGGACCACCAGCCCAGGGCTTGCTTACACCACCCACCATGGGCTGGGCCCTCCCCATTGACCACTAAGTGAGAAGATGCCTTACAGATGGATGTCATGGAGGCCTTTCCTCAGCTGAGGTTTCTTCCTTTTTGATGACTCTAGCTTGTGTCAAGTTTACGTACAAAACCAGTCAGTACAGGTATATTTCCAAGAAGAAATTAATTTCTAAGTGATGTTTTGATTTTTAACTTTACCCTGTGACTATGTAGTGTCATCACAAACAGTTGGAAAAATAAAAAAAATTGTGATTCTGTATTTTTTCTTTATAAGGTGGAAAAGCCTGGAAAACATGAATGAAAAGAGCTAAATTTTAGCTGAAAATATGACACTACAGGACAGAACACATTTCAACATTTTTCAGAGTTGATCAATATTTGGATCATATAATCATCAATGGTGAGAACATCACTTCATATAAATCCACAATACAAAACAGTGGAAGTGTGTTTATGGTCATTTTAGAAGTTCTTTCTTCATCCAAGACAAAATTCACTTAACAGTTTTTTTTTTTACAATGAAACTCTAATCAATGGCACAAATAGAGATTTTTAAGGCTAAGTAATGCAACTTAAAATTATAACAACTATATACTTTCGTATTGAGGTAATATTCAGGAAAATAGTAAAAGCCTTTTCTCTTTGTAATTGAAACATTATATTTCTGTGAGTGCAGAAAGCTTTTTGTATGTATAGTGCAAACACTAAAATTCACAGCACCCAATAATCTTGACTCTGGAGCAGGCATTTCCAGCAGTCTGTGCTGGCGCTGAGCAGTGTGGCAGCACAGGCAGGTCAATGACCACAGGCTTGTTCAGAAACCAGGCTGAGTAAGGGCTTCACCTGGACCACTTCAGATTGATTAAGCATTTGATCTTGATTTTGAGTTACGTTTTGATCATTGATTGATCTGAAATCTTGTACTGTTGTCATTTTGTTTTTAACTGGGGGGGGGGGAGGACCCTCAGTTTCAGGAGTGGGAATTAGAAGGCCCGACAGAGCTGAGGTGGGCTTCTAGGTAGGAGAGAGGCAGGGTCTGAGAGGTCTGCAGTGCCCTGCCCTGAACACAGCTGACAGGACTGGTGCCCAAAAGCAGCTAAATAAAGCAGGGCTCTCACAGCAGGGCCTAGGAGCAAATGCACTGATGGGAGGCAGGCTGCTGAGCAGAAGTGAGTTATGATAGACAGCGAGGTAAGAGTCAGACTTTCTGACTCGGACCCTAGGTCCTACCTGCATCAACAGCAAAGCCGACTGGATGTCCAGTCTAGAGTCTGGCAAGCCAGACTTCTCTAAGTTCCTCCAGACACTAATCTGGTATAAGGCCTAAGATAGTAGGAACATTGGGTTTCTGCCTGGTTTGTCATTGTGTTAGTTGGGAACAATATCTAGAATTTAGAAAGGGAGGGTTAAGAGCATCCTGATTATTCAGCTCAGATGGAATCCTAGGTGTACAAAGGCAAATAGGTCTGAGGATAGCTTGGTGAGACTTTAAAGTTTCTGAAGAAAATCTACTAGTGACAATGACTTGGTAAGCTGCAGCAAACAGGCGGAGTGTAGAGATGTCACAGATGCATGGGATACAAGGGGCTAAGACATCGGTGGAGATGAAGGCAGGCTTAACAGAAATCTGAAATATTTGAGTTACAGGTCTTCTTCCTCTTGCCACCTTTGGTTTCCTGCCCCCAGGCAGTTTCCTGGGTGAAATATGAATTACATAAATGGAACTCACTTGTATGCATATTCTTTGCAAAAAGTAGTTTCAAGTTTATCAGGCATTAATAAATCGACTTACTGGTGTGTAGATTGATTTCTATATGCTTTGTTAATACCAGATGATCATTAAAATATGAATATGGGCTAGTATGATGGCTAATACCTGTAATCCTAGTCTTTGGAAGGCAGAAGCAGGAAGATCACAGCTTTGAGGACAGTTTGGGCTACATAGCAAGATGTAAAACATAGATTTCTTTATTGTTATTTTAATTAATAAAATTATTTTAATAATTACAGCAATGAATGGAATTCCCTTTGACATTTTCATATGTATGCATTATATATATTGGTCACCACCTCTCTATGATCCCACACACGTTGCTGTGTTAGCTGATGGTGTACAGGTCTTCAACAGGCAGCCATATTGTTGAAATTTTATGGGTGCAGTTTCTTTGTCATTTATAGAAGGCATTTTCTTATAGCAGATGCCCTGGTCCTCTGGTTCTTACATAAAAAGGCTCTCTCCTTCCTTTGATTGCAGTGGAGTGTATGAGTGGTTAGTTGGTGCTCCCTGCATTTGCTGAATTAAGAAGGCGTCCCTAAGTGGAGAGAGGTGGGACAGCTCCTGGATGTTACTTCACATCCCTTCCAGGTTAGAACATGCAAATGTAAATGTCTCCCCAGGTTCCTCTCAGGCATCAGCATTTACCAACAGACTGTATTGGGTGCTACATTGGGAGTTGTAGAGAGACCTACTGGCCTTTTTGTCACAAATTTACTGAAGACGTTCCTGCGCTTTTCTTTCCAAATCATGTTGACTAATAGCCCCTGACAAATTTCCATCAATACTGACTCATCTGATGGGAACAGCCAGTGCACAATGTGTGTGGTAACCCACAGGGCTTGTCTGCCCAAAGTGGGAAGGGTATCCTCACCTCACCTTCTAACTAAAGATGGGAAGAAAGAAGCTTCTTGCCTCATCCCCTTTCCCATCAGTTGGCCTATTTTCTTCTCATGTTCTGGAAATCACAGTAGAGAATAGGGTGGAGGATGGAGGGTCTGGAAAAGGAGAGAAGTGTGTATGTGCGTGTAACTTATTTTTTCATCTAATGTGTGTGTGTGTGTGTATCTGTGCATGCACATGTTCATACGGAGGATGGAAGTAGAAGTCATATATCTTAATCTTCTTGGATTGTTGCTTTAGTCAGTGTTTTATTGTTATGAAGAAACACCATGACCACAGCAACTCTTATAAAAGAAAGCCCTTAATTGGGGCTTGCTTACAGGTTAAGAGGCTTACTCCATTATCCTTGTGGCAGGGAGCATGGTGGCAGTCAGGCAGACATGGTGCTGGAGAAGGAGCCATGATTTCTACATTTCGATCCACAGGCAGCAGGAAGAAAGAAAGACACTGGGCCTGGCTTGAATATTTGAAACATCAACTCCCAACTCTGGTGAGACACTTCTACTACCAAGACCACATTTACTCCAAAAAGGCCACATTTCTTTTTTTTCATATTCTTTTATTTTTCATTCAAAAATTTACACTTCCTCCCCTTCTCCCAGTCCCCTCCTGCTTCTCCACTACCTTTCCTCCCTCCCCCTGTTTCCTTAAGAGGGAGCAGGATACCCTGCCCTGTGGGAAGCTCAATGCCCTCCCTCTTCCATCACGGCCTAGGAAGGTACACATCCATATAGCAGCACCTTAAGCTAGGTTTCGAAAAAGCCAATACATGCAGAAGACATAGGTCCCAGTGACATTATCATTGGCTTCTCAGTCAGCCCCCATTGGCAGCCACATTCAGAGAGTCCATTTTGATCATATGCTCATTCAGTCCTGGTCCAGCTGGATTTGGTGAGCTCCCATTAGATCAGGCACACTGTCTCAGTTGGTGGACCAGCCCCTTGCGGTCCTGACTTCCTTGCTCATCTTCTCTCACCTTCTGCTCTTTGACTGGACCTTGGGAGCTCAGTCCATTGCTCTGATGTGAATGTGGCTCTCTGTCTCTATCTCCATCCACTGGACAAAATTTCTATGGTGATGATCAAGATATTCATCAATGTGACTATGGGACAAGGCCAGTTCAGGCACGCTCTCCTCTGCTGCCCAAGTATGTAGCTGGGGACATTCCCGTGGACACCTGAGATCCCCTCTAGAGCCAAGTCTCTTGCCAATCCTAAAATGACTCCCTTAATGTAGATATCTTATTCCCTTCTCCAATATCCACCCTTCCTCCATCTCCACCCTCCCACTCCCCCAAGCTCTCCCCAGTCCTTCCCTTCTCCCATCTCTCTCCCCCTCTCCCCTTTGCCTACCCCTACTCCCACCCCTACCTCCACCCCTATCCCTACTCCCGTGCTTCCAACTTTTGCCTGGCGATCTTGTTTGCTTCCAATTTCCAGGAGGATATATATATATATGTTTTTCTTTGGGTTCACCTTGCTATTTGGCTTCTCTAGGCTTGTGAGCTATAAGCTTAATGTCCTTTGTTTATGGATAGGGTCCACTAATGAGTGAGTACATACCATAATCATCTTTTTGGGTTTGGGTTATCTGAGTAAGGATAATGTTTTCTATTTCCATCCATTTGCATGCAAAATTCAAGATGTCATTGTTTTTTACGGCTGAGTATTATTCTAATGTGTATATATTCCACACTTTCTTTATCCATTCTTCCATTGAGGGGCACCTAGGTTGTTTCCAGGTTCTGGTTATTACAAATAATGCTGCTATGAACATAGTTGCACAAATACTTTTGTAGTATGATTGGGCATCTCTTGGGTATATTCCTGAGGTAGGTTGATCCCCAATTTCCTGAGAAACCGCCACACTGATTTCCAAAGTGGTTGTACAAGTTTGCATTCCCACCAGCAATGGATGAGTGTTTCCCTTACTCCACATCCTCTCCAGCATAGGCTATCATTGGTGTTTATGATTTTAGCCATTCTGACAGGTGTAAGATGGTATCTCAACGTTGTTTGGATTTGCATTTCCCTGATGGCTAAGGAAGTTGAACATGTCCTTAAGTATCTTTTGAAGGCCACATTTCTTAATCCCTGTTAAGTAGTGTTACTTCCTAATGATCAATCATTCAAACATATGAACCTGTGGAGGCCATTTCTATTCAAACCACACAATTATCCTCCTCTATCTTATTTTCTGAGACAAGGTCTCTCATGGAACTGTTTTATAAGCCTTGGAGATTGATTCATTTCCATGTTCCCAATTGTAGGATTACAGTGCCATATCACTGTCAGTTTTTTGTTTTGTTTGTTTGTTTCCATGGGTCCTGGTGTACTGATGTACTGACCTTGAACAGCCTGGTGCTATCAGAAGTCCTAATTGTGCCTAGCCAATGAGGGACAGCCATGCAGTGCTGCCTAAAGGTCTACCAACAGGTGCTGTCAGAGGTCTTGATTGTGCCTTGCTATAGCCAATGAGGAAAGACTTTGTGATAGATCAGAATGCCTGAGTTCTGGGAGGGTATATAAGATTCTTCTCATTACTAGATAAATGAGTCTGCTCTTTCCCTTTCCCTGACTCCTGGCACATATGTCATTGATGCTGTACCTTCCCACTCCCTCCTCCAAGGAAACCATAGGCCCAGCAGCACCTTAAGCTTGTGCTGGCTTTGCCCACTGAGTCATCTCCCAAGGCCTCCATCCAAAATATTTTAATCAACAGTGACATAATAAGCCAAGGCAAATGCTCTCTTCACTAGACCTCTGACTTCTAGAAGCAACCAGAGAGACAATAATGTTTTGAACCCACTTAAACAGGGCTAAGCTCTGAAGCAGGGGGTAATTTATTCCCATAAACCTGTGTTTTCTTTTTGATAAGAATACTTGGGAACCCATTAGACATTTGTTCTGTGTCATAATCAGGCAATGGCAGTAAGCCTGGACTAAATTGTACATTACTAGGAAGTATAATGATATGTATATACATGGCATTTAGTTTATGAACACATAAATTTCCTGATAAGCAGCTCTCATTAAGTTGCAATCCAACAAAACAGCCTACTCACCAATTTTAGCTTTTAGGTATGGTGACCAACCATCTCTTTCTTTCTCTGTATTTTGAGACAGAGACAGATGTAGCTTAATGTGAGGGTTACCTATAACAGTTCTGAAGTTTGTGTGATTCTGGCTTTGCTTCTTGAAAAGGTTTTTCTATAACTAGCTGATCCATAATATGATTTAGGTATCATTTCAGAACGGAACTCCTTGGGGTGATCTATAATATGCGGACTGAAAATGGAAACATCAGTGACAGAATAAATTTAGTTTCTGCTAAAAGCCCTTGTTTTAATTTTATTTCTTTTATCCGTTTTTTTCACGTATAAACCTAAATGACCAATGATAATCATTTCAAAATCCTGTGGCATGATAAGTCCTAAGGAATATGAGACCATTTCTCAAAGTTTTTCAGGTTCATATACAGTTGAAGACTGACTTGTTATGTTACATAATTTTTCTCATTATTTCTCATAATTTTCACCCACAGTTCATTCTTAAGGAAGTATCAGAGTTAAGGTCTCAAAATCTAAACAGGTTCTCTGTCATAGTCACCAAATGACCATAATCTATGCACAGTGTTTGTATGTCAGCCTAATAACATGAAATGAATTGATTTAAAAAAATCTCATGATTCCATCTGAGCATGTGGAACACTCATTTAATCTCAGTATTTGTGTGAGATCTCTCTGAGTTTGAAACCAGACTGGTCTACATAGTAAATTCCAGGCCAGTCAGAGCTGCATAGTGAGACCCTGTCTCAAATAAATAAATATTTACTGATTCTATCCAATTGTCATTTCCATGTATATAAAATTAAGGTTAATTTTTGATGGATTTCTAGTCAATTCCATTAACATTCCAAGACTTGCATCCTTGGTGTGATTTGATACAAATTGCCATAAACCTTTTGTATTTTTTCAAACAATTCAGTAGTTTTATGCATTAGGCTTCTTTTTCAATATTGATTTGATACTTTATAAAATCTCACTTTTTAAAACTTCAGTAGTTAAGAAAGGAGATGAGAAATATTTTTAATATGACCTCAACTAAACTCAAGAGCAAGGTAAGACTTACGGAAAAATAATTTACAGCTTTCTCAGGTGTTACTCAGAAAACTGAAGTCAAAACAAGCAAACTAAAAAGAAAAGCTAAGAGAAAAACAAACTAAACAGTAACAAAATAATGTAGATGGTATATCTTTAGTAACTTGATACCGGCTTTTATATATGAAGTATTCTAGAAAAAAGTATCAATTTCCTATTTTATGAAGATGGTATACCTTTAGTAACTCGATACTGGGTTCTATACATGGAGAATTCTAGAGAGAATATCATATTCTTATCTTATATAGATGGTATTCACTATCACAAATATTTGTTCAAATATCTCCATTTCTGTCTCCCAGTTGAAACTGGGTACACCCACACCAGGATTATCATCTGTTTTATTATTCACATAGTTCCTCTCATATGGATAGATGCTTAATTTATTTCTTAACACCTACTCTGACTGGGATTCACAGAGAACAAGAACTTACTTCTCTGATGTCCAGTGTCTACCTAGTACATGGAAGGAGCTCAGTCAATACTGGTGAAGCTATAGCTCACACAAGTTCATGTCTTAGAATGTTGTGTGTTGTGTAAGAAGGAAATGGAATATTCTCCTTAAAAATAGCCCGAGTCATTGAGTAACCGAATGACTTGATCCAGTACATAGCAGAAAACAAATAAAGAGTTGTCTTTAACAGACTGGTGCAATCCAAAAAAGCACAGCTATCTGTACATGAGGCCTGCCATGGTCAGAGCCTTTTTGGAATCAGTGGGACATGTAAGTTCTTGTAGTGTGGAAACCCTTGCTTCCCCAGCTGTTTTGCCTGTATCCAATTTGGAGCAGTTGTAGCTGGTACTCTCCATACCAGGCACAAGGTAAACACATCAGGGCATCATGGCACAGCAGGTTCATAAGTATTCCCCGTGGGATCAAATCTCCAAATGGCCTGATGAACCCTGTGATGTTTCCAGAAACTCCTCTCCTCAGAATCACACACTCTGTCTGAGGAGACACAAGAAATTTGAGGAGAGCATACTTGTCTTTGCTTTTTCTAGGGCTTTCTAAGTATGTGCTCTGGTTTCAACATATGACCCTTTTTGTTCTCAAATCCCTTAGGTGACCAAAGAGCCTGACTAGTAATTTAATGTGCACCTTTAAGTTTGAAGTATGACAGCTCTCTAAATTAAGGTAAAAATCCAAAGGTGGCACAGCACTTGGCTGCTTCCATACATTCTCTGACACCCACAGTCTTGCAGAGACAATTCTTCCTCTCTCTCTCTCTCGCAACCCTCCATGCAGTTCAGTGGCTCATTTCTTGCTCTTTGACTTGCCTGCTGCATTGCTGTAGGCAGAGGAGGCAGGAGTCGATGCATTCGATCTCTGGTTACAGATCTCCTCAGAGACATTCATGCTTCTCCATTAAGAACATAATACTGCGTCCCATGTTTTCACAGCTTCTCAGCAAGTATGGTAAAAAGTGCATATTCTGTTATTGGTTTTCTTCTGTTTTGGGAGTGAAGATAAAGAAGAGCCTACAACCGACAGTGATGTGGGAGGAGGATGAATTTCCTCACCACTGAAGAAGTCAAATCCAGAAGTACACAGGGTAGGCTGTGATTAGACAGAATTTGACTCATTACTCTGCGAAAATGGTGTCAAGGTATGAACTGAACTTCTCAGAAAATAAATAAATAAATAAACAAAGAAAGAAAGAAAGAAAGAAAGAAAGATATAGCTCTTTCCCTAGTAATGATTCTTCAAGGCCAAAGGACCAACCTTCGTAATTTTGGAGTTTTGAAGCAGAATACATCATATGGGGGGGGGGTAATGAGAGTCAAATAATCCCACACTAGCTCTGAACAGGGTATACTAAGGTTTTTCTTTATTGAAAGGAAAACTCACAGATCACAATGAGGAAACAGGAATGGGGTACAACAATCAGGTGTGGTGAGTGGGACGAGGCTGAATGGGCACTCCCATGGCTTTTGGTACCCAAAGCCACTCCAAACCTTGTCCAGCCTCTCAAAGGCTATTGCTAAAGGAGGATTCCCATCATCTCCCACTTTTCTCTAATTAAGAGAGTTCCAAAACCAATACAAAACTATATACAATAAGAAAAAATATCAAGTATAAAAGTTAGAATTACAACTAGCATAAACAATATTAAGCAAGAAACAAAGAAATATATGCTAAATGTTTTGATAATTATTCTATTCTAAGGAGTCTAAGTCTTCTATTAGAAATGGCTTGGCTAGATCATAAGAGAAAGGTAACTATGATTACCTAATAATCAACCCCATCGAAGACCTGAGAAAGGATATAATATTACTAGAGTAGGCAGGAAGTGCAATCAAATAACTTCCAAAATGTGTAGTAGATGACAGAGACAACTAGAAACTTGGACAATCACCTAAAGTCTCATTTGCAACCAACATCGGCTAAGGCCTAGAGTAACTAACAGATCATTTTCAGAGGCAGGAAGATTTTCAAAATCATCTTACCCTGTCTTGACAAGGTTTGGCAGTCTTTTTTCTTGGATGCTGCTTGTACAGTCCAGACACCGTGCATTTTGTCAGTGGTTGAGGCGTGGGCAGTTCCTTGCCCAAGGGCCAGTTTTGCCAAGAAGAAAACAAGCTACAAGTGTCTTTGATGCTTAACATTTTCTCAGGAATAGAACAGTGCTGCCAGGAGCAAGAGTGTCTCACATCAACAGAACCCTAAGTTATTTAAATACCATACTGTTCTTTGAAGTGATTGAAGTTTATCTATCCAAGTAGAATACAATCTCTATGTATCTAAAGAACCTGCCTAAGTTAGACAAACATGGATGACATCTAATACTTAATACCTGTATAACTTAAATACTAAGGTCTTATATTAGAATATTAAACAATCTTTAAACAACTGTGCAGCAAATGAGGACAATGACCTCAAAATGTAAACAATGTATAAGTATCTTGATTAGAGGTAGAAATGCATAATGCAATATAATAAATATATCCTAAAATTGTATCAATATACAAAATGTCTTAAACATGCAGGCCTACAATCTGACAAAATAACCTTGCATAGGTGTACAAATATTATAGACATAAATAGAAGCATATTTAATATAACCAATATAATTTGAATTTATATCAGTATACAAGAATCTATAGCAATGTTAATTGTCTATAAATGATAACTCACAAGTATTCACTCTATTACTATTATTATTATTAGTTTGAGTAAGCTCACACTGATCAACCTATTATCCCATAAAATTTTCTTTTTTTTAAAGAGATCTCTGAGTCTACATAATTTCCACCCCAACTCCCAACCCTATATCAGTTATAATCAATCCTTAAATGATATCCCTAACCCTGAGGACAGACTTTGTTGGGAGAAAGGCCATCATCTTCTATAATTACTTCCAGCTGTCATGGGGGTGATGTTCTATCTATGGAATCCTGTAAAACTAAAATGATGGTTAAGTTTCGAGATTACTATCTGGTATAATTGCAAATGGTCTCTAAGTAGTCAATAGGGTTTTTCTTATTTGCAGTTCTGGCCAGAACATTGTAAGAAGGTGCACCATTTAAGCTAACCAAGTTGGAACCATCTTGAGCAGCTGGTACCCAAAACTAGTCTTAAAGTATTACTATCAGCATCATGACATCATTTCAACCAGGTGGAGTTGTTGTGGGGCCCCATCTTCTTCCTGGAAACTTCAAAGATTATTGCAGGAAAATTTATTATTCATTGTGGAAAACTTAAACATTATTCATATAGATATATATTCCATGAAAGATACAATATAGACAAAATAGGTATGGAGAAAAGTAAAATATTTCCTAAAATCTTTCTTCTTTCTGTCCAATACAAGATGGCGACTGACATGAGACAGAAACTCTGAATTTTTCTTTTAACAACATGCTTGGATTTAGAGAAGGATAGCCATTGTCCAACTCCAAAGCCAGGTTTGATTTTTAAGTGAGCTTATAACTTTCTCTCTATATATAATTTCTACCTTCAGACCACCTGTCCTCATAAGTCATATTCCTCTTTGCTTGGTGATCCTTTCTAGATAGTTATTTTTTTCTCTTAAGGAATCCAAATGTCCAGGGTCTCTTGACTTTTTAAAGATGAGTATTTTTCTGCAAAGACAAGAACACTGCCCCAACTCTTAGGTTTTCTTATCACCTGTGCACTCTGTGGATGAGCTGTCATTTCTTTTTTTTTCGGGAGGTTTCTCCTTTTCAAGTTGAGTCCTTATTGACTTGTATGGTATTTATAGCTGTTTTTTTCTTCTGTGGAAACATTAGAAAAATCTCCTTACCAGATGTAGCACATCTCTTGGTTTTCATTCTGAGGTCAACACATCCTTAAAATACACTCGTTGATTTAATTCAGAAGTTTTTTCTATTATTCAATGTCTCTCTGCTGCTGTTGTTCCTTTCTCATTAGCATTAAGAAAATCCAAGTTTAATAAAACATTATGCAATCTATTTCTGGGGGTATTTTCCATCTCTTTCTGTTTGTTTATCATATCCTTTATAGTTTGATTTGAATTTTCTATAACTAGCTGACCTGTAGGATAGTTTGGTATACCTGTAATATGCTTTATATTATAATAAGCAAAAAAATTGTTTCATTTTCTTAGAGACATTTGCTGGACCATTATCTGTCTTTATTTGTGTAGGTATAACCATCATGGACATAACTTCTAATAAATGATTAGATTACTGAATAATGAATCAGCCGTTTCTGAGCTCAAGGCAGTTGCCTATTGAAAACCTGAATAAATGTTGGTGTGTACATATCTTAATTTTCCAAATTCTGTAAAGTGGAACACATCCATCTGCTGTATTTCATTCCTTTGAGTACCCTTTGGGTTACTCCTGTGGGTAACAGTATTTGGTTATAGAAAAAGCAAGTAGGACATCTTTTTATAATCTCCTTAGCTCATTGCTGTGTAATAGAAAACTCTTTCTCTAAACCTTTGCTATTGACATGATGTTTTTATGAAATTCTGAGGGATGCAACACACTACCAATAAATAATTGATCAATTTCTGCATTGCCTTGTGCTAGAGGACCTGGCAGACCTGTAAGGGATCTGATGTTTGTTATATATATGGGACAAAGCCTATTCCTGATTACATCTTGAACCTGAGAGAATTATGAAGTCAGTTCTGTATAATCTGGTATAAATTCAGTGGTTTCAATATGAAAAAACAACTCTTTCTGCATATTGTGAGTCTGTATCTATATTTAGAGGTTCTTTAAAATCCCTTAGTACCATGAATATAGCATATAAAGCAGCCTTTTGGATAGAATTATATGAGCTTTATTCCACCTTACTTAAATCTTCTGATTTGTAACATGTTTTTCCTGATTTATTTGTATCAGTATGACATGTACAGGGTTCAGTTATTGGTGCATCATGTACAATTCGGGGAAGAATCTAAGTTTTTCTCTTTCTAAGGTTAATTCTGTCACCTTTGGGATAATTGCTATTAATCTTTCCTAAAAAATTAGCACAAGCTCTTTGCCATGGTTCACTGGCATAATTTAATTTCATCAGTAATAAAAGGCCCTATAGTCCTGCTGGGTCTATACCTGCTAGTTGACAAAGTCTCAATTTTTCTTTAATAATTAATTCAGAGACATTTTCACATAAGTTTTTAATTTTTTAACTTGATTTATGTGGTAAAAACATCCATTCTAAGATAATATCTTCCCTTTGCATTAAAATTCTTCTAGGGGAAATTCTGGAAGGGAATAGGACTAGAATGCAATTAAGATTTTAATTCACCATATCAACATGAGCCTCCTATAATTTCTCTTCAACAATAGTTAATTCTTTCTCAGCTTCAGCTGTTAATTCCCTGGGACTATTTAAGCCTTTGTCACCATCTAAGGTTTTGTTTAAATAAATTATTAGATCAGGTGTTATCCCAACAGCTGGTCATAGACTGGAAATGTCTCCTAACAATCTTTGAAAGTCATTAGGAGTCTGCAATCAGTCTCTCCCAATTTGTGCCTTTTGTGTTCCAATTTTCTGTAAACCTATTTTCTAACCTAAGTAATTGACGAAATCTCTTCTTTGCATTTTTTATAGAACAATTTGTAATCCCCATTTAGGCAAAACTTTCTTTAGTTCTTCAAACATTCTTTCTAAAGTATCTGCATTTGAATCAGATAGCAAAATATCATCCATGCAAAGGCAAATTATAGAGATAGGAAATTGTTTATATATTATTTCCAATGGCTGACATACAAAGTATTGGCACAAAGTGGGAATATTGAGCATTCCCTGTGGGTGGTCAGTCCCCTGATATGTTCTAGTTTGCTGGGAGTTCTTATAAGTAGGCACTATGAAGGCAAATTTTTCTCTGTCCTTTTCTTATAAAGGTATAGTGAAGAAATAATCTTTTAAATCAATAACTATAAGAGGCCATTCTTTTGGTAATAGAGAAGGCAGAGGAATTCAAGATTGTAGAGGGCCCATAAATTGAATTACCTTGTTGACAGCTCTTAGATCTGTCACCATTCTCCATTTTCCAGATTTCTTTTTAACAACAAATACAGGAGAATTCCAAGGGCTGGTTGATTCTTCAATACAGTGAGCATCTAGTACCAGCTGTTCTAAAGCCTGCAGTTTTTCTTCTGTTAAATGCCATTGTTTAAACCATATTTGTTACTCAGTTAACCATTTTAAAGGCAGGGCCGTTAGTACCTCTGAAGGTTTGCTAGTTGCTTTGTGTTCTTGTATAGCATGAATGGCTGGTGACCTTTATATATAGTACCTTATAATATCCTTCCCAGAAATATAAGATTTTGGGACTTCAGGAATGTTAATCTGGGTATTCCATAGCTACAACAGGTCATGACCCATAAATTCATTGTAATGTTAGCTATATATGTCCTCAGCCTTCCTCTCTGTTTTTCTGGCCCTATGCATCCAACCCATATCATGTTTTGTTTCACTTGAGATAGGATTCCAATTCCTAGGAATTGAACATCTGCCTCTTGAAGAGGTCAATCTGGATGCCAACATTCTGGAGTAATAATAGTAACATTTGCACCTGTTTCCAGTAATCTCTCAATGACAATATTATTTATATTCAGTTTTAGCTTTGGTCTTTGATTATTTATAGAAGTCTGCCAAAATATATTTTTCCTATTTCCTATTGTAGTTTTTGATTCATCCTCCATATCTATTCCATCATCCAGAACAGTATTTTTTTTTTTTACAGTAGGCTCTGGATTTTTAAAATTTTCTTTGTGAGACAGGTTCTCTACTATGCCTGGGAATGGCTCGACCACATTTGACATGGGGGCCTGAGAGGGCCTTCCAAGGATTTTCCTAATGGTATTGGATTGCCTTTTCTATCATTTGTTGATCTACATTCCTTGGTCCAATATTTTCTTTGCCACACTTCCTACATATTCCAGGAGGTTGAAACATTCTCTTTTTGCCACTCGCAGAGGAGGCATTATTTCTAGAAATTCCTTGCCTACAATTTCTTCTTAAGTGTCCTTTTCTACCACAATTATAACATTTGTCATTTTGGTGTCTCCTCACACCATTGAAAATTGCTTCTCCTACCTAAGTCTCAGAACTATAGTCAAATGTCTCAACATTCATTGTATTCAGGATCCATTCAATCTATGAGTGCTGATCTGACAGTTAGAGGCCCAAGTATCTTTTTACATTCTAAGTTGCCATTTTCAAATGCCAGACTTTCAATAAGTACTCATCTAGCTTCTGTGTCTGTTTCTCCTACTTGTACAGTCTTAGTTAATCTTTGTAAAAAGTTACTAAGGGGTTCTCTCTGATCCTGCTTAACTCTAGTATATGATTCAATTTTATTTTCTAGTTCCTGAATCCTGTCCCAAGCATTTAAAGCTTAGTGTTGCATAGGAACAAGGTGTTTTTGTCATAAATAGCCTGGTCCTGAGGATCTGAGTATTAACTCTCACCAAGAATTTGTTTTTGGGAAGCCTCAAATCCTTTTGCTTCTCCCCATTGTTCTAAAATTTTTGCCTCTTCTCCCAATTAAAATTTCCATAGCAGCTAGTGTCCATCTCCTAGGATCGCTGAGACTAATTGAAGCCAATTGCTTAGTGTAACCTTATTACTTGAAGCCCATATTTTCACCATTTCTCTAACAAATGGTGAGTGCAAGCCATAAGATACTATTGCATACTTAATTTCCTTTAAATTGCTCATACCTGTAGGTTGCCATTTATACTCTTTTACTACCTTAGGGTATTTTGTACCAGATGGCTTCTCAAAAGAGATTATCAGATAAGCACTTAAAACTCTGGGTAAGTCATCCTTGACTTTGACCTGCATCGTCAAGGCTAAACCCTTTTCTTTTACCTCCCCTCCCTGCTCATGAGTTCTAATAATTTCCTCAATCATTTCAAATCTTTTTACCACTGCCTTTTGTAAAGTCTGAATCTCCAGTCCTGTGTGCTGTTCTAGTGTCCTCATTGATTCATTTAGCTTCTGGTCCTTATTTTGCACATTTGATTCCAAGGTATGAAATTTGTCCAGTAAAGACAATATCTCATCCTTGAACATTATTTGGATAGCATGCATATTGCCTTCTTGAAAAGATACCTTATCTGTTAACCTGTTATAAATTTTTAACAGATTCTGATTGTGAAATTCCACAGTATGATTTTTTTTCAGATAATTTCTCAACACCCTTTGACATGGATTGAATTTTGTTTGTCAAATTAATGTTATCCTTTTTAATGGCACTATTTTTTTTCAGCTAGCTATTTATTATTAGTCTGTAAAGACTATATCATTTCTAAAATTGCTTTATTCTTATCAAACCATTTTCTTAAAGATATATGAAAAACAAAGCTAATTCCCCAAATCAAATAAATGGATGTATAAGGGAAATCACATAAGCCTTGCACAATACTATCCATAATGTAAGCAAAATGGTTATTAAATTCCTGAATGGTAATATTGTTAGTCATCATATAACTTTCAAATTTCAATTTACTTGCCTGCCCTAGCAATTACAGTGAATTGGGGTAGGTGTAATAATCTTTATTGACCAGCAGGCATTGTGGTTGCAGCCATGTGGGTGATGGACGTAGAGGAGAGAAGTGAGTGGCTGGGGATCCTGCCAGCTCCTTCAGGATCGGTGGCATTACTGCCCTGGTTCTGTGCAGCATCCCATGCTGTTTCCATGCGTGTGGTGTGGCCTACTTAGATACTGATAAATATGCTTTGTTTAACAAAATAAGAGCAGTTATTAAGGGCAATTAAAATGGTTCCATACACAGAGAGAATTGGTGGCCATAATAAGAAGAACACCCAGAGTTTCCCCTCAGTTGCAAGTCCCCTCAATGTAGGGCTGAGGTGGGCAAAGTCAAGGTCCTAGACAGTGGTCTGGTTGTTGGCTGGAGAAGCAGTGGCAGGTGGGTTGTGAGCCACTGTCGGGGAAAGTCAGGTTCCTAAACAGCAGCAGTTGGGCTGTGGGTGGGCGAGAAAGGTGCCTAGGCTGGAGAACCAGGAGTACGGCTGGGAGTGGGGGTCCTGGTAAGCATAGACTCAGTCCCACATTGGGCAGCCTGATGAAATGGAACATGTCAGAAGGGGGGAACGTGGCTCAAATTATCCCACACTAGCTATGAATAGGGTATACTAAGGTTTTTCTTTATTAAAAGGGAAAGTCACGTATTACAGTGAAGACACAGGAATGGGGTCCAACATCCAGGTGTGGCAAGCAGGAAGAGGCCAAGTGGGTGCTCCCACAGGCTTTTTGGTCCACAAAGCCATGCCCAACCTGGTCCAGCCTCTCAAAGGCCATTGGTTAAAGGATGTTTAATATCAGAGTGTTGAAATATAAAAGTCAAATTATCTTTGGCTATTTTGGGTCCCATTGAAGGCCATCCATTTCCCACTTCCGTGTCTGGTTATCAAAATCCTGAATATGCCTTCTTCACGGACCACTAGCTTTCATAAACCTAGAGGCTAAGAATATTGCCAGATAGTTCTGAAATGTGTAGAGACGTTTTTTCTGCTTTTCTGAAACCTGCCTACCTGTTCCCACCAATGCCTTTGGTAAATGCCTTCATATGTGACTTTCTTTGTTCTGTAAGTAGAGAAATCCACATACCACTTCCATAGTGGAGCATGCCTTTTCAGGACAAACTGCATCCATGATCTCTGGCCATAATCATTCACATATAGCCTCATAATAAACTCTTATTTACTTTTGGGTGTGTGCAGTAGTTTGTGTGTGAGAGAGAGACAGGGGAGGATTTGTGACAGGTGTCTGTAACTCTTTTAATCCTGTCTCTAAGCTAGCGGTGTCTTTTGTTTTCTTCCTCCCAAATAGGGAAGACAAAAGGAAGACTTATTGAACATACATATGCTAGGTTCCTTTTTTAGTTTATGTACTTATTTAAAGATTTACTTTCATTATTTACTATATATGTATATTTGTATGGGGTGGGTGTGTGCACAGATGTATAACTGCTTATGGAGTCTACAGGTGTCATATTTTCTGCAGCTAGACCTACAGGAGGCTGTAAGCTGGCTGGTATGGGTTCAGGGACCTGAATACAGTTCCTCTCCAAGAGTAGTATGCACTCTTAACTCTTGATCCATCTCTCCTGTCCCATTTTACTTTTAAAGGTCTATTTCAGTAGTAAAATGGTGTGAGCAAGAGTTTGGTAGGCCAATGGGTCCACAGTAGGTGAGGGACAGACACACCGTGTAGGCAGAGCTTATGTGGGAGTTTAATTGAGATAAAGGGAGTGAGGGAGGGAAGAAAGAAAGAAAGAGAGAAAGAGGAAGAAGACACAAGGAGCAGCCTGCCTCTTCAGAAGAGCTGCAGGGGAGAGGGAAAGCCTTGTCTATTAAAGGGACCTTTACACCTGCATACATATGTAGTGACATAGCAGCCATAGGATCCTAGGCTGACCAGGGTACTGCCTGGGTGAGTCCTGCCAGGTAACAGGGACCAGCATAATGCCTGAATCCTAATAATACCTCCTTTCTCCTTGATAAACAAATCAATCTGATACTTTTTAGAAAAAAAATCATAGGTCAACATTATTCTTTTATTTAAGTTATCATTATCCTTGGAGTTTAAGGAGAACAGTTAAAAATATTCTTAAAAAGACAAGTGGGTTAAAAGAAAGGCAATGAAAATGATCAAAGCAATTTACCATTCTTTGGAAAAACCCTTTCTGACCTCATTCTAACATGGGTCACCAGTCAATTAAATTTGAGGTATATACCATTAGTGATTGATGCATATCAAAGGACAGCAGAGTCTGGACAGAGATTCACAAGAGTCTTGGGGTTTAATCTAAGACTGAGCTGGCAAAGTGAAGTCCAGGAAGGAGAAAGGCAGCCCATGCAGTGGCAGGCCATGGCCTTTTCCTCACCTGAGCACCATAGAGAGCCTCTAGCAGCCAGTCGCTGAGGAAGGAAAGCATTCCAAATGATCCTGGGAAGGCAGATCAATAGGCATGCCATTCGACAGGTTTGCTTCTAAAAACTTGGTAACTCAGTTAAAGCTTGAGTTAAGGTATCTGTGCTGAGAAAGTGGCCACTGTGATCAGCAAGCCTAATCACAGTTCTGCTAGGTGAGTGGTGAGCCTTGCCTGATTTTCAGAAAATCTGGGCAAAAGAGAACAGAAATCCTGAGAGAGAAGACAAGGACAGCTGAACTGTTTGCTGAGGCTCCTACATGTCCTATTCGTGGGCTGACAATGGTGAGGCATGGTGGCATTGAGATTGGGAGGCCTCAGGTGAGGAAAAACATGCCAGTCTGCCTAGCTGCAATGCAATCTCACCTTTTGGGCAGCCATGGCATCTCTCTAAAAACCAGTGTTTAAAACCAGGGACAAACTCAGACATTCTAATGCCAATGTATTTAGCAACATAATAAGTACCGTGGCCATAACACCTATCCAGAATTTTATCTCCTAGGTCTGTGGATGAATAGCTTTGGCTTTCAGGAACAGGGAACTTTGGAGAACTTATGCAGTGTTTTTCCTCTCTCCCAACAGGGAGGAACATTACTAATGGTGATGTCGCACAAAATAAAACCTGGATATGTGTAAATCAAATTCTCCCAGACTCCCTATTCCATCTGAAATAGAACAGAAGGAACACTTCTAGACTTTGGTTCCTTCTAGCCCCAGTACTCTGTCATAGTCCTAAACAGAGTGCTAAAACAATCGATGTGAAATATTTTGTTGCGAGTCTTTCTTTTAAGTCATGTACAGTGAGGACCTTTCTAACCACTGAACCATAGGGGTACAGTGCCAGCCCCACAGGTCAGAATGCAAAGAATATTATCAGTATTCAGACTTGGAGTCCATGTGGGTGGAATCCTGGCCAGGGCTGAAAGTTGAAACAGACACTGTTGGTTTGTGAAAAGTTACTTGGGTGATAATTTAAAGATGGAGATCTTGACTGTATGTGTCAGAGCACAATGCCTTTAGCCAAAAGAACAAAAGCTCAATCCAAAATCAGGATGTTTAGTCTTTCTTGCCAAGCAAGTGCATATTTGGGAATTTCTAGACAAATGTCTGGGATTACCTACTGCCTTGTCATATAGATGAAGTGTTAGTTGATGGGATAACTGGGTCCTCTTCATCAAGATGCTATTTACATCCAGGGAGATCTGAGTATAAGAATTTTCTGTTGTCTGCAAGTGAGGTAGGACAGGTGCGCTAAGAAAGAACAGTACAGCTTCTTCTCTGGGTATAGCTCTTGGAACCCATGTTCTTCCCTCCTCTCAGTGTCTAAACCTTATTCCTTCTTGCTTGGGTGATTTATAATTTTCTGACTTAATCTGCCCCCCATGGCCCCTGTCTTCATCTGACCCCTACCTTCATTTCTCCATGAGCAGGCTTGTCCTGTGAATAACCTCCTAGTTAATGTAAACCTCAGACGCTGCCCCTGTCTCAATAGCTTGACATTTCATAATCTTGCACTGCAAGCAGAAGACTATATAATCTGTGACAATCAAGGACATCCACAGCTTGTTTTCTACTTGTGCTTCCCAAGTAGAATGATTTTGGTTTTTTCCCCATGTACTTTTGAGACCTGTTTTAAATATTAGAAACAGTGATAAGCAAAACAGAATCCTGATTCTGATAGATCCATGTGAGTTAAACTCACAAACACTCCCTCTGGGCTTTACCTCCTTGGAGCGTTGGCATTTACTATTCCATTTGGTTGAGAGACGGTCTCCCAGCTTCTTGTTTAATATACCTTAGAGCTTAGTTTAAGCACCTCCCTGAAGCTGCTTTCTTCTGTATTCCGGCTGAGGTCAAGGCTTTAGTGTTGTTTGTTAGGTTGTAGTTCTCCACCCGTCATGGTAGGCACTTCTGAATACACACACTCAAGCTTTTTCTTTTCTCTTCTCTTGGGGAATGGCACTGCTTAATAACCATGAGTTTGAAACCTGTCTTAGTTTCATTTCTGTTGCTGTGTTAAAATAAAAGACTCTTTTAGCTTAGACTCTGTATTGTAAAGAAGCCAAGGCAGAAGGCTTAAGTAGTGAGTCACATCACGTGTCCAGACAAGAGTGGAGAGCAAGGTGTGCATTCATGTACATCTGCTCTCTTGCTTGTGCTCACCTTGATTTCTCCACTCATACACAGTTCAGAATCTTCTGCCTAGGGAATGTTGCCACCTACAATGGGCTAGGTCTTCCCACATCAATTAACTTAAGACAGGGACTAGAGAGATGAGCCAGAAGTTAAGAACACATGCTATTCTTCCAGAGGATATAAATTACATCTCCAGCACACATATTGGGGAGTTCCCAACCTCCTGCAACTCCAGCTCCAGGAGATCCAACACCTCCAGCCTTCACAGGCACTTGCACTCATGGACTCCTAAACATATACATAAAATTACAAATAAAATAAATCTTAAAAAAATCATCATTAAGATTTGTATGGGAGAATTGTCTGTATTCTGTCAATCATATCTTAAATAAATGCTGATTGGTTGGTAGCCAGGCAGGAAGTATAGGTGGGAAAACCAGACAGGAAGTAGAGGTGGCACAATAAGAATAGGAGAATTCTGGGAAGCAGGAAGCTCCCCGCACTCCTGCCCAGACCACCGAAGAAGCAGGATGTGACCTGCCCCACTGAGAAAGGTACTGAGCCATGTGGCTAACATAGATAAGAATAATGGGTTAATATAAGATATAAGGGCTAACAAGAAGCCTGAGTTAATGGGCCAATCAGTTTATAACCTAATGCAGACTCTCTGTGTGATTTTCTCTGGGAGTAAATGGCTGGGGAACTGGGCAGGACAGAAACCCCAACAAGCGGCCCTCATGTTACAAAGATAATGCCTCACAGACACCATTACAGGGCTCAATGGATCTGAGCCTTGGCTTGGCCAATGTATAAGTCATAGGACTTATGGCTAGTTTGTAATATGTTTCAAAATTTTGAATTTGTATAACAGGGGTCATAGTTGGGCTCATCTCAGAAGTTTACCTATGAGAATAATAAATTTCTTATTAATAGTACTTACCACTGTGCTAAGCAGGAATGTTAAGTGCTCAGTAATCATTATTTCTAGGTTACAAATTAATTTTCTATACCACTGACTCTCAATATTTATATTTCATAAATAATGGAATTGTGAATTGGTCTCTTCAGAAGTCATTTTGCAGTGCTTGTTGTTGAGGCTAAAATGAGGACTTCTGTGCTCATTTCTGTTTTAACTGGGAAGTTGTATCATCTGGAAAACCACCCTATTCTCCATTTCACTATTTCACAGCTTCTAGCCGTGTCTTTTTCACATATTCTTCTTGTGTTAAGATATTAACAGTAAAAGAAGTTCAAAACAGTGAGGAGGAGATGAGCTGAACCTGCCAACTTTGCCACAGATGTTCTGAAAGACACAGGAAGCTTGCGTCTGTCAGACAGCTCAACCTCAGGAAAACTAGAGCTCATCTCAAGTCTCAGAGAAACAACCAATGATGCAGAAATACAGAGATCTCTCCACACAGCCCAGTTATGACTCGAGCCCCAAAACACCCCTTCCAGTTTTCCTTCTAGAAAAGCTCTGACAAATGCTCAGTGATTGCCACCAATGCATTCTGTTCTTGGTTCTGTGCATACAAGACAAGTTTGTTGACAACAGAGTTTGTGATATTAAGGTACAGTGGCAGAAGCAAACTGAGTCAGGGACCCAGTTAGAGATAGTCTACTTTAGTTTAAAGATGAAGATGGTGGCAGTGTAGACAAAAGTACTGTTGAGAATTGCTGCTTCAATGTTACGTGGAGGAGGGGGCCAAGTTAGCGGGGGGAGAGTTGAAGTAGATGTGTTGGGTGGAATGTGCTTGTGGTGTCTTTCCAGTGATGACAAAGGGATCTTCTGTTAAAACCTGTCTGCTGGGAGAAGGTGCCTGATCTAGCCTTGTCCCATAGTCACATTGATGAATATCTTGATCATCACCATAGAAATTTCATCCGATGGATGGAGATAGAGACAGAGACCCACATTCACATCAGAGCAATGGACTGAGCTCTCAAAGTCCAGTAGAAAAGCAGAAGGAGTGAGAAGATGAGCAAGGAAGCCGGGACCGGGAGAGGCTGGTCCACCAACCCAGACAGTGTGCCTGATCTAATGGGAGCTCATCAATCCAGCTGGACCAGGACTGAATGAGCATATGATCAAACTGGAATCTCTGAATGTGGCTCTCAATGGGGACTGACTTAGAAGCCAATGATAATGGCACTGGGACCTGTCTCTTCTGCATGTATTGGCTTTTTGGGAATCTAGTCTATATGGATGCACACCTTCCTAGGCCGGGATGAAGAGGGGAGGGCCTTGGGCTTCCCACAGGGCAGGGTACCCTGCCCCCTCTTAAGGAAGCATGGGGAGGGAGGAGGGTTAGTGGGGGAGTGGGAGGGGACTGGGAGAAGGGGAGGAAGTGTAAATTTTTTGAATGAAAAATAAAAGAATATATAAAAAAAAGAAAATTTTTAAAAAAAGGACAAAAGAGATAATCAACCAAACTAATCTGGTTTCTAAATTCATAAGAGATTAATACTATCAGATTAAGAAATATTTACATAAGGACTTTGTTCATGCAGTACACATGAATAATGTAATAAAGAAGTATAATGTTTAAAAAAAACCTGTCTGCTGGGACTATTCTTTCAAACCCATGTTTGGCAAAACCTTCTTTAAGTCAGCCATCGCCCTCTTGGGAGAAGGCTCTCACTTAACTATTTCCCCCATTTTACAACCAGATCTGAGTTTCATTTTTTAAGAGCAAATTAAGTTTTTTCCAACAAAGAGCCATTGGGCAACACTGCCCTAACAACAGAGATAAGGAGAGGAGGGAAGCACATAGGATGCCTGAGCCAGCCCCACAGTATCACAGGACAGTGACCAAAATAGGACAGTTCCTATAAACCCCTGAAATAGGTTCAGACTTGCCCCAGAGTATGCCCAAAGATGAAAACATTAAAACCTCAGCCAATCAAAACTATACTAGAGTAACTGCTGCTTGCTTTACCAATCATGTTTGAGATCCTAACTGTTTCTAAAATTCCCCTAGCTGTGCTTAAAAGGAGCCTGCACGCTCTTCTCAGGCCGCCACCGCTTTGTACAGGTGACCCCGTGTATGGTGGTAAATAAATGCTCTTTGCTCTTGCACACTGTTTGAGTCTGGGGTCTTCCTTCACCATTTTCTTGGTATTAACATGTATGCAAGAGATTTTAACATGTATGCAAGTGTATACAATGTTGGCACATTAGCACTGGTTCTTAGTTTACGGATGATAGCGATTACAGGCAGGCATTGGGAGTTAAAACAACACAGGAAAGAGAAGGCATGAGTTGCTTTGTACTTCTGTACTTCTGTCTCAAATTTGTCTTTTGTTTACCTACACTTGCAGGTTTGAGAATGGCCAGCTTGGGCACCACAGGCTTCCTGTTGTCTTGGCTTTGACTTTCCTGATAACTGGTTGCTTAGGGAGTACCAGCAGCCTCCATACCTGGCCAACATTACACCAGACAGCTTCTTAGAGGCAGAATAACCCTCTAAATTAGAATAAAGTCTAATAGCTGCTTTATGATGCACAAAATGGCATGTTAGCCACTAAAGAGAAGTAGAAATTGAGCAACTTTTTATTTGTTTATTCTCCAGTACATTTCAAAATGCTAAGTCAATGCATATTTTAAATTAAGAACAGGAAGAAAGGGCTCTTAGGGTGAAGTTCTGTATATCTGACTCTGCCATGTGTTGGAATTGCCCAGTGAAATTTAGACACTTCTGGTGTATGCTATTAATAAACTCCCAGTAGTCAATCAACAGTGTCAACTGAGAAGCCCAATTTGCATAAAACACTCAAGAGAATGCAGAGTATATATTTTCAGTACATAGCTGTGCATCTGAACATTCTAAGTTTACCAACTAACCAGGAAAGCCACACATTGTTGAAGACCTGATTAAATTTACAAATGAAGAAAGTCTGATTTGTAACATTATGATTATTGTATTTGCAGATAAATGACTCTGGTCGCCGCAGCATAGAGCAAACTGCAGTACACACGTTCCAATGTCTCGGAAGTAAAACTATTGGTTTCTGAAAACTACAAAACCAACATAGATACAGAGTTAAGATGCTACTTAGACTTCTAGTCAAACTTGTACCTGGAACTTAGCTGGTGAGTTCAGAGTGTTGTTGTTCTTAGACTTTGTTAGTATATGTTAGCTACACATAGGCAAGTGTGTCTGTGAGGGAGTTCATGTATGTGAGTTCAGTGCCCTGGAGCTGGAGTTACAGGTGGTTTGGAACCACCTGAAGTGGGTGATCAGAAGTGAACTCTCTTCCTTTGCAAAAGCAGTATGGTTCATATTCTTCACTGCTGAACCATGCACCTAGTTTGGAAGTTTTTTTAGGCGAAGTGCTTTTTGAAGCAAAATGTGTGTTATTTACTTTGTATTATAGAGCAGAGTTGAAAGCTGGGAGTAGAGGCAGGGCAGACTGGGTGGAAGTGCAGGGGTTGCTCAGGGTTGATGGCTCATTTCCCACCATGCTCACTCTGTTTAGGACTGTGTGGATCCAGAGAGACTGCGGAGCCGAACTCTTCTTAGCATGCCATTTGGGAACACCGCATCAGTAGCTTGTCCTGAGCTACTATGGACACATATATAGCAGATATGTCCATATGCACAGAAGACAGAACAAGCTAGGCATTTCTTTCTTTCCTAACTAGTCATTAAGTGTTTGTTCTCAATTTGATCAGCTTCTTCATCTCTAAAATGAAAGAGGGTCACAATATTTCAATTCCATATGACTTTGATGAAATTTAAATGAGATAATCAGTGTAATTTCTTCGACAGCCCATGGACCTTCACTATTCAGTGTCTTCTTAGGGAGAAGTTTGGTAAATCTCTTTGAGGTGTATTATAGAGGATGAATGGCAACCGTTAACATGTTTTGATTACTTCTTTTGGTGTAGGCACAAATTTCAGAATAGGCTAAATATCATGCATGTCCTTTGGTTTATACCCAAAGCAAGTGAGACAGATAGTGAGTCATGAGGTACTAAGACTTACCAGGGAATTTGTATAAAGACATAAATGGAAAATTGTACATCTGTACCTTTATGAAGGTGTATCACCACCCCCCCATGCCAGAAGCACACAAATGCACCCGCATGCCTCCACTTGTGTTCTTAAAGCTATCTATGCCATTTTGCTTCCTGAGAAGCTTCAGTAGGGCATCAGAAAAGATAGGACCTTAGGCCAACTCAGTCCAGTGTGTTTTCACAGGAGAGGATGGGGGTGGGGCTTGTCCAAGATACTGTACAGGGTTTTTTGTCTAGATTCTACTTCTGTTTATCCTGATTCCACTTCTGTCCTTTCTAACAAGGAGATAGCAAATAAGAGCCTGCTCTTGCAGACAGTAGGAGACATGTACACTTTGGAAGCAATCAGCAAAACCAGGAAGGAAAACGAAACTCTGCAATTTTAAGGTTTGTCTCTTATGAGGGGTAACTGTGTTTCTTCTGGCTAGACCAGAAGGTTTTAAGTGGTAACAGGGGGGAAATCCCATTCAGCATGTTTCAGAGGTTGATTTTTGAGCTTCACATGAACTTTCAACCTCCAAACTAGTGTAACATTCAAACCTTTCTCAAACAGATGTAACACAGTTCCCAAGTATTCTTGCCACCTGGCTCTTCCCAGAGTTTATCCCTTCCCAGGCTAGAGCTCTTCGTTTATATTGAGTCAGATGTGTGTGCAAGCACTTAGGTGTGTGTGCTTGTATGTAGGTGTGTGTGTGAGCATGTAGGTGTGTGTGTGCATGCATGTAGGGGTGTGTGTGTTCAAACATGTAGGTATGTGTATGCATGTGCATCTTTGGCTGACCTCTGATGGGATGTCACATGTCTGTGTTTCCACAATAGGTGTCTTATTCTCAGATGCAAGAACAAAGAGCTTGTGATTTGATGAGAGAACTCTACTCATTGATCCTGTGATGACTGTTTCTTGTCTGCTCAATGGGCTTTGGAATCATGACCTAGGAGACATACTCTGGGTATGCCTGTGAGGACATTTTAGATAGCTCATTCCTAGACTGGACAAAAAGGAAACCATCAGAAGATCAGCATCCATCGCCTACCACTTGCTGACTATGGGCCAGTTGCCTCTACATTCCCACCACCATGCTTTCCCTACCATGATGACCCCCATCTCTGAAGATGCTTTTGTTGGGTATTCTGTCAAAACAATGAGACAAGTAACTAATATAAATCCTCACCAGGGCCAAGTTTTCTTGGACCAGTCTTAAACTGAGGGATGGCCTGCTGTCGTGTTCATTCAGTGGCTAGGTGCTACAAGAGGCTTCCAAGCCAATGAAGACTCATCCTTCCTAGTGAACACCCTTCAGCTATATCTGCAAAACAAAATCTCACAAATTTTTGACATACCTTGTTTAGGAAAGTTCTTTTCTTTTTCTTTTTTAGAGATTTATTTATTTATTATGTATACAACATTCTGCCTCCATGTATGCCCGCACGCCAGAAGAGGGTGCCAGATCTCATTACAGATGGTTGTGAACTACCATGTGGTTGCTGGGAATCGAACTCAGGACCTCTGGAAGAGCAGCCAGTGCTCTTAACCACTGAGCCATCTCTCCAGCCCCAGGAAAGTTATTTTCTATTATGAATATTTTCTACTTCTAAAAGTAGGAAAACCATGCATAGATTGAAAATACCCTATGGCATCTGCATAAAGGTTTATGGAGAGTCAGGGTTCCTAGACAGGAGAGAGTTACTGGAGGATCCTGAGAGCATTGAGAATTGTGTGAGGAAGGATATTCAATGGTAGAAGACAAGACCGGGAAAGACAAAAGCTGATCATTGTCAGTGTTTATAGTAGCATAGGCTAAGGCATGGGTTCTAGAAATCACGGTTTGATGATGTGATATCCTCAGGGGAAGGCAAGGAAGGCAGAGAAACCAGTCCAGAAGGTCTAAGACAGAATGGAGTTCTGAGGGGTTCAGAACTCCAACAGTTGCCCTTCTCTCAGCAGGCCAGATTCTATGTCTGACATCACTTCCAACAGGACAGAAGATAATTCTTTGTGTATGTGCACTGCTGTGTGCCTTTTGCAATCAGTAGCTGCACGATCTGGGTAAGGGGTACTTCACCCTGAAAAGAGGCCTATAGACACAACCCAGAATATTCCACAAAGTTAACAGAAGAATCCAGGTGTGTGGTACTGAGTGAGTGTTTGATCAAAACTATGCTGTTGAGAGTTAGGGGGATAGTTCACTCAATAAAATGCTTTTCTTACAAGCATGGGAACCTGGTTTCAATTCCCAGAACTTATACAAGCAAAGCTAGGCAAGGTAGCTTGTGCTAGCAATCTCAATGCTGGAAGAGCAGAGGCAAGAGGTTCCTGGGGCTTGCTGTATAGCTTAGGTAGCCCAAACTGGTGAGCTCCAGGCCAATTAGAAACCTTGTCTCAACTGCAAAGGTAGATAGCACCTGAGAAATGGTAGCTGAAGCTGTCCTTTTGTACCCACATGCATTCACACACACATGTACTCCAGTGCACATCTGCACACGCACATACATACACATGGGCACACAGCCACATGGTGTGGATAAGAGCTGGGGAGGAAGGCAGTTGCGATACTAAGCAGACAGACTTCAGAGCAGTATCTGGAATCAACCAGTCTGGGAGGGACTAGCCACACTTACAGGCCTCAGGGGAACCTGCCACTTAGTCTTGTGGTGTGTTGCTATGTTCACAGGGTTAGGGGTGTCTTGGGATTTGGGTGTTCTCTTTTATCTTTAGCAAGGGGAACCTGTAGGTAGAGGGGCTACCTGAGTTCAGGTTTTCCACAGAGTGGCGTCATCCAGGATTGAGTAGGGGTAAACAAACTCTCTATGCCTTTCTCCTGTAGTGGCAATTCAAATGTACTTTAATAAATAAAGACTGAATGAAGACCTGAGAGTAAAACAGTCCCACTTGTCAGCCTTACAGACCAGGTTATAGTAACACACACCTTTAATCCCCGTAGCCACCCTAGTTGTTACAGAAATCAGATGGTGCATGCTTTTAATCCCAGCCCTAAAGAGGAATATAAAAAGGGGCGAGATAGCTGTCAGATTCCAGGAGGCAGGATCACCATTTTCAGAATGAGGTGGAGGTAAGAATCAGTGGCTGGCTGTTTTGCTCTTTGGCTCTTCATGTTGAACCCCAATTTCTGAACCTGAGTTTCTATGAACACTGCTTCATTCTTCCTCAATGAGATGGGAACAGGCTTATCATAATTCATAGTTATGGTGAGTACTCTATTTATGGTATTTTTGTTTGTAGTCACTTTCCATACACTATACTGTTCTATGGGAGGCTGTAGGCAGAGAAAGCCCTGAGTGAAGTCCTGAGCAAATGTTTATTGGAGTTATACCAGAAACACTAATGACTTAGACTCATGAGAAATTGGCCAAGCTGTTACCTGTATGTGCCAGGATCAGAGAGATGACCAAGATTTCCCTGGGGTTAAATTATGGTGGACTTTTCCTAGGGAGATGAAACACACGCACACACACACGCACACACACACACACACACACACACACACACACACACACACACACACACACACACACACACACACACACATATCTCACCCTAGATAGGGATCCCATGACAGACCAAAATATACCCCAAAATTCAACTTTATGAACCAATGAGTTTTATTAGGATTACTTTCAAAAATATGGGTTACTTATAGAAGCATAAATAACGCAAAGACAGCTGTATTACCATAGCCCACACTTGTAGTAAGAGGCACAGGCCTGCTTTTGGTCCCAGCGGCCGCCCGGCTCCCACTGCCCGGTGCCTGGCTAGCTTATACCCGAAATAGTTACACAGAAACTGTATTCATTTAAATACTGCCTGGCCCATTAGCTCTAGCCTCTTATTGGCTAACTCTCACATATTTGTTTAACCCATTTCTAATAATCTGTGTGTCACCACGAGTCGTGGCTTACCAGGAAAGATTCAGTGTGTCTGACCTGGCAGGCTTCATGGCGGGCGACTCTCTTTAACTCTGTCCCCTTCCCAGTATTCTGTTCTCTTTTCACTGTCTATGTAAGTCCTGCCCTATCAGAAGGCCAAGGCAGTTTCTTTACTAACCAATAAAAGCAACCCAAAGACAGAAGGACCCTCCTACACTGCACACTAACATAAGTGACTGTTCACAAGAGCACAGCTTGCAGGTGGCTCAACAGTACAGGAGCGACTTCTCACAGATAGTCTTTGTTTCTTCTAAGCGGTTAGGCTTGTCTCTGCTATTTTGGGGCTGCCTGACTGGTCTCAGAATCTCTTTTACAGCTTTCCTTATCTGAGGCTTCCTTAGAGCTTGACTTAAGTGGGAATGGCTCCCAGCAGTCTTTACTGTTTACTGTTGGGGACAGAAGAACTTAATGAATCTGGTCAGTTTCAGGGACTTCCTGAGGGTATTTGAGTTGTTTACTTCCTGTCTCAATATGCTTTCCTGTAAGATGAAACGGTTTAATCTCAGAGGAAATTGCTATGGTAGGGGTGGTGGGGAGGTAGGAAGGGGGTGGGGTGGGAGATGAGGTGGTGATGGTGTGTGTATGCATGTGTGTGTGTGTGTGTGTGTGTGTGTCTGTGTGTGTGCGTGCGTATGTGTGAAGGGGAGTGGTGTCCAAGTAAGAGGGAGTAACCAGTATGTACAAAAACTAGCATCTGTAGCATCTGCAGTTCCTTGTCCCTGATGTTTACAGTCTGAGAGGATTTGCCTATGGACCTCCTACTAGGACTCCTATCCCTTTGTTGCACCTGATAACCATGCAGAAGTTCCAGGTTGCTGGTGATATATAGTATGTGTTACTTCATTAGAGCACACACACCCCATTTGACCCAAACTTTTCTAGAAATGTGTCTGTCTTTTCCTCAGCCCCTCCGACCCCCAACCCCACCCCAGTCATGGTTTAAGGACCCAAGCTGGGAGGATTAAAGTAGGGTGGTGTCATTAGTTACTAATGGATGTTGTTACTCATGATAAACTGGACATTTCTCCCTTCCCCGCCTTCTAAGAATCCTACATTGAATGTGTTCAGATTATAGTTTAATATATAAATGTAAGGGTAGATTTTAAAAGCCAAGGGAGAATTCAGATTGTCACAAAGATATTCAACATGTATTCTCCCACATATGTTATTACCATTCAGTGTGATTTCCTGTTACATTACATAGTTGCTTTAACGTGGGCAATTTGGGAGTTGCTAGGGCCCAGGAGGCAAACAGAGTTGAAGTAAAACCTCATTAGTTACCATGTAGGGGGCTGGTAAAATTTGACTTTGAATTAGCTAGGTTAAAATGAGCTTGTATTTTAATATAATAACAATAGGACAATCTAGGCAGTCAAGGAATGGGAATTGTTTTTGAATTACATTCTATTTAGGGAAAAGAAGCTCTGTGATCTGCATAATGAGGATTTACTGTGTATTGTGTACTGTGAGAATGCTTCTGCCTCTTAGAAATACTCTTTGTATTCATGAGTCTTTTATGACTGCCCTGTCACTCTGGGAGACTTTCAGTCTCCTTTGTCTTTCTGTTGTCATCCATAATGAAATAAATGTGATGACAATTATTTGCTTGTTTGGCTTCAAAAGTTTTCTGTGTTGAATTTTTTCATTTGTCTCCCTCATGGTACCATTGTGTGATACATCATGACTGAGCACATTCCAAGGACAAAAAAAAAAAAAAAAGAACAGAAAAGAAAAGTGTGCATCTCTTTTCTTCCTCCTGGAGAAGTGTTCCCTTTAATAGAATTTAACAGAAATGTTCACAACACTACAGTGAACATTAAAATAGTTGTAGCCAGAATTTAATAGTTTGAACAGACCAAGATGGTGGGTAACACCAGCACCTACTTTTATAAATCCCACATCAAAACTGTTCAAGACTGTTAGAAATTTAAGAGACTATGTCATCTTGACACACATTGTTATAAATTATACCTAGCCTTGTGAGTAGCTCAAATGGCTTGCACTTTGGTTTTGAAAATTGATAACTTTGGCTCTCTCTCATTCCCTAAATTTGCTCAAAGACATTGACTGAGAATTCAGTAATGAAGCTTTGAATCAAGACAGGGATGACTGCCATCAATACTCTGATGTGTGAGCCTGCCAAGAGGGTGTGCCCCCAGTGTATCTCCCCAGCCTGTAATGACTTGAATTGCAAGTTTTCCAAGTTGCTTTCAGGAGGCTGGCCAGCTGCAATTCAGACAAGATGTTGTAAACTTAATTAAGAGGTGTGCTTTGAATGCTTCTCTTCAAATACAAACACCAACCCTTGTAGCTTTATTTTTCTGAAGGTTTTTTTTTTTTTTTTGGATTTTTGAGACGGGGTTTCTCTTTAGCTTTTGGAGCCTGTCCTGGAACTAGCTCTTGTAGACCAGGCTGGCCTTTAACTCACAGCGATCCACCTGCCTCTGCTCTCGAGGGCTGGGATTAAAGGTGTGCACCACCACTGCCCGGCTTTTTCTGAAGGTTCTTACAAGTTTAAATGAAATAAGGTGGCCATGACAGCTTTTGTATCATAAAATTGAATGAATCCAATGAGACCATGCAAAGACATTCAGCCTTCAGCGTGATGTACCATGCAAATTCCATAAGTGGAGACTTTGCAGTGTTCTGTCAGTCTTTCAGTCCCTGCTACATTCCTGCCTGAGCCTCATGCACCAGCCATTTGTGTATATCATCATGGTCAGCAGGTTTTGGCCCTGAAATGCAGGGGACAGTAAAACTTGGCTTTCCCCCCTGCTTTCCCTGGCATGACACTGAGGATTTTTGGAACAGAACAAAAAGAATCACTCATTTTTTTAAAAATGTCTAGGTGGAGATGAAGGAAAAAGCTGACCTCATGTTTCCTTTCTGAAATAATGTTTAAGGCTGTTGTTTCAGGAACTCATGTCTATTTGTAAGTATGTCCATACAACATGCACATCAGATATGATCTATAAGGGGATGGAATAGAATGTCTTGGCGGGAATGAACATTCCAGCTTACCTGTTTAGCTACGTGGTGCCACAGCTGGGACATGTGAGTCACATAGCTGTTGGGTGACACACAAATATAATATGAAGATGACAGAATCTCCTTGTTTTCCCATTCCTTAGACATAATCTGAATTATATGATGGCATACTGCACAGCCTTTTACATTCAAAGCATACAAGCAAATAGCTAACACTTTTTATGAAAAAAATGCTTTCAGGTATTTTTGATGAATCTAAAATTCTCACAAAGTGGATCATTTGAGAAAAATGTGACAGGAAAGCAAATTGCATTTGAAGTGGGGGAACTGAGAATGTAGGACAAACCTCATCTTGTGTACAACCCAGGCAAAGCAGAATAAATTTTCCTTTATGGAAATAACTTGAAAGGATCTTAAAAGACAAAGCTTCAGCATTTGCAGGAAAACCTACAGTTCCATTTAAAATGCCTCAGAATTTCCACCTTTCATCTAGTTTATTCTCGACAAGTGAGGGTTTTTTGTTTTTTAAATTTTCCCCTCATGTTCAATTGAAAGGAAGATAATTTAATGCTATATGTTTGAAATGAATGGCTGTGTAAAGTGAAGAGCCTACAGGACATAAAACAATCTGTGCCAACTACGAAGGGATTAATATCCAAGGCATACAAAGCACTTCAAAGATTCAACATCATCAAATCATCTGAGCAAAAAACGAACTGATGAACTGAATAACCAGTTCTATAAAGAAGTTTGAATAGTCAATCAATATTTGAATAACAAGTTTTTATTATACTTAGCCATCAAGAAATCGCAAGTTAAAACTGCTTTGAGATTCGATCTCGCCTCAGGTGGAATGACTATCATCAGGAAAGCAAATGACAAGAGCTGGTGAGGATATGGGGAAAAGGACACCTTATTCACCACTGGTAGGAGTGTAAACTAGGCAACCTGTATGAGAGTCAAACAAAACAAAATGAAAAAAAAAAAAGAAAATAGAGCTAGTACATGACCAAGCTATATGATTCTGAAGGACTCTGAGTCAACACATCATGGATCACACTCAGATGTGCACAACTGTGTTTATTGCTGCACTATTCACCATAGCCAGGAAATGGGACCAATTCAGATAACATTGTTGCACATATATGCACTGGAATTTCAAGCAGTCATAAAAGGAAAGTAGTATCATGATATCTGTAAGAAAAAAGAGGCAACTAGAAATCTTTATGTTAAGCAAAATGAGCCAGACACAGAATACTACATGTTTTCTCATGTGCAGAATTAAGATTTAAAATGTGTGTGTATATGGTATGCATTTATATATGTATGCTTGTAGGTATTGAAACTAGAAAGGATTATGAGAGTAGAGAATGAGATCTTGAAGTGGGAATGTAGAATTAATGAAATATTATGATATGAAAGTAGTGAAAGAGACAAACTGGAAAGGAAGCCTGTTGGAGGGGAGTAATGGGGGGGAGGAGAATGAATGAGAACAAAGTATAATATCATATATATATATGTATACATATGTATATATATATATATAGACACCAGGATGAAACCCAATATTTTGTATACTAATCCAATTGTTGTGGTTTGAATAAGAATGGCCCCCATAGGCTCATCGTTTTGAGTGCTTAGTTACCAGGGAGAGGAACTGATTGTAAGAAGTAGAAGGATTAGGAGGTGTGGGCTTGCTGTAGGAAAATATGTCCCTACGGGTAGCCTTTGAGGTCTCAAAAACCCACACGAGACCCTGGTCCCTGTCTCCATATGTAAAGGTCTCGGCTATTATTCCAGCACATACCTGCATGCCACCATGCTCCCTGGCACATGATAATTTACTAAAACTCTGAGACTATAAGCAAGTCCCCAGTTAAGTGCTTCCTTTTATAAGAATTGCCTTGGTCATGATGTCTCTGCACAGTAATAGAGCAGTGACTAAAACACCAACAATAATGATAATAATAACGAAGATGACATATTTGAGTTAAACATATAAAAAAGAATAGTTAATTCTAGAAAGTCTAATGACTTAACTGTAAAATAGAAATTGAATTGATCAAGAAATTAAGCAAATGAACAGAATGCTGAGTGAGCACCATGGTGCTTATGAGTGGTAGAGGGGGTAATTTTTAAACCTTCTTTTGTTTTCAGACCACCTGATCATCAGTTTTTAAATCCAGACCATTCTGTGCTTTTATCTCCTCCCACTAGAAGCACAGGGGCTGATGGGAACTTGGGTGCTGGCTCTTCCTTTCCAGGTGAGAACATAAGGAATGACACGCTGAAAGGGACAGAGCGAGCATCTATCCAGAACTGCAGATGTCAGAGTTTCGTTCGCACAGTTACATGTCAAGTTGAAGCAACGTATGTGGTCCTGAATGGCAGAAATAGGTGCAAGCTGAGGACCTGTGCCTGGGTGGTATTTAGGTTGCACTTATTTCTGCCATTCAGGACCATGGATCCAACCTTTCAGGCTACTACAGTGCTTTTCTAATTTTCTTTTCTCATAATTTCATTTGTCTCCACAGTGTTTAAGCCTGGTTGCCTTCACCAGTTGGTTGAGTAACCTCCTTTGCTCCTTTTAAACTAGGAACACATGCATCTTGGATAGGGAAACCGAGACTAGAAAAGTCCTGAGAAACTGCTGCAGTGAAATGATATTTCTGGTGCTTGAAGCAGGTTCTTTGCCTCTATTCCAGCATGCTCCTTCCGCTGTCATCATGGCCCTGCAGACATCAAACTCTAACAAGCCACTGTGGATACAGTTCTGTTGATAAAGCACTTGCCTGGTATGAGCAAAAAAAGAAGAAAGCTTCTTTGCTATGCAAAGTACCATCACAAAATTAACCCCAAATACAAGGCAAGGGGCCCCCTGTATTTTAAGTCTTAGGTCCTGAAGTCAATATTTATAAGACAGTCTTATTCTATGAAGCAAGATCAATGTTCTGCCTATGAAATATTTCTGCAGTTACCAGTGGCACTTAGGAAAGTTCCTTTCCAATTCCAAGGGACAGGGAATAGAGCACTTCTCTTTGAAGCATGAGGTAAGTAAGACATGACACAAGATCTACTTATACTCTACCCCCCACCATGACAGCAGACAAATGTCACCACTAGAAACACATCTCTCACTTCAAAGGGAAAGAGAGAACATTTATTCTGGGATTAAATTGAGTGACCATGGCCCAGGGACACAGATTCAAGTTCCCTTTAAATATTATATTTCAACATGGCAATATTTCATAAAGCTTTTATTGCAACAGTACCAAGAAAGAAAACTATAAATCATTTTCAGATGAACTGGTGGAAATAGGTAGGTGGGTTACAGCACAATGAGGGAACATCTGCTATAGGTTTTGGATGCTAGCCTATGATACCCTTAAATTTTGGGTTGATGGGTCTTATTTGTTCATTTCTAAAGAGTCATGAAGATGTGAGGTCACCTACAGAACTTGGCAATAAATGGTTTTTCAGGGATTAAGATAGCCCAGGATTAATTTGGTATGGCAACATTTCAACTCACCACAACCATTGAAATTCTGGTAATCAGTCAATCAGACTTGTGAAACATTTAATCTAAGTGTGGTAGGTTGGTTTTTTCTTTTGTTTCATTTTTTTCTCTAGGAATTTTTCTTAAGAAAAGACATCAAAGCAGATTCTACTTACACTGTCAGGCTTGAAGGGAAAGAACACCTAAACCCTGTTACCAATCACCTCCTACATCTGTGAGCCACCCATCCCTTTCCATTTCACAATGAGGAAAGGAGGCCCAGAGAGCCTCAGCCACTCAGTCCTTCCAGGAGTACGGTCAAGCCAGGGCTTATTCCTGAATGCTGTGCTCACTGTATGTATCTCTCAAAGGTCCTGAGAGAAGAACAGACACATGTTGGCTTGGATCTCTGTCAAGGAGAGGAGAACAAACACATAAAAATATTTAAAATATTGCATCCCTTACACCGCTGGAAGGTAAACCATTCCCATAGAGGTTATTATTGTTTATTTCATTGTAGACAGAGACTGGGCATTCCTTTACCGACTGCACAGACCCAAATAGTCACACAGAAACTATATTAATTACAACACTGTTTGGCCAATGTCTCAGGCATATTCCTAGCAGGCTCTTACATCTTAAATGAGCTATTTCTATTAATCTATGTATTGCCACAAGGCTGTGGCTTACTGGTAATATTCTGGCATGTTTCACCTTTGATGGCTACATGGCGTCCCTTGACTCTGCTAGCTCCCTCTTCTTTGTTCAGATTTCCCACCTGGCTTTACTCTGCTAAGCCATTGGCCAAAACATCAACCATTAAAAGCAACACATATAATGTAGTGACATTTCATTTTTATTTTAATAAATAAAGTTTGCCTGAAGTTGGGAGAGTAAAACAAGCACATTGGCTAACCTTACAGGCCACAATAAACACACCTTTAATCCCAGTAGCCACACTAGAAACCAATTGGTGCATGCTTTTAATCCCAGTGGTCACGCCTTTAACCCCGGAGCTAGAAAGGATTATAAAACAGAAGGAGACAACTCTCAGACACAGTTTCATTCTAAGACTCCTGGGGGCAGGATTGCTTTTTCGGACTAAGGTAGAGGTGAGAGCAAGTGGCTGGCTGCTTTACTTTTTAGATCTTTAGGTTGAACCCCAATATCTGTCCCTGAGTTTTTATTAATCATACTTCAATATACAGAAGGACATCTCACATTATTTCCCCTTTTCTGTCTAATTGAAAAGGAGGTTTTAACTTTAACATAGTAAAATTATATAAACAAAATAGTTAATAGGCAAGAATTATAGTTATAATATTTAATCCATTTACATTTGGCAAATTAAGGAACATACTCTATCATCTATCCTACCTTTGTGTGTCTAAATTATTATATCTAATTTATCTTTTATCATAACTAAGGAAAACTATAATTTTAACTTCAACTCCATCCGAGACCCCAGGAGGATATATTACCCAAGTAAATAAGAAAAGAATTATAAACAACTTCTAAAGTTCTAGAAATGACAGAGACATCTTGTTGTCTAGATAGTCACCCAAAGTTCTTTTGTAACACTGGTGCATCCATCTTCAGCCTACAGGCCTACAATATCTGGCAGACTTTTCAGTGAAGCAGGAAATTTGAAGATCTGTTCTGCCTTGTAATGGCAAAGTTCATCAGTTGCTTTCTTCTGTATACTGCAGAATGTCTAAGAGTTTCTTCTGTAAACCAGGAACCCTGAAGGACCATCCCATCTTTTGGAAAGTTCAGCAGTCACTTTTCTGTGGGTCCTGCATATCCAGTTCATATAGTATACCATTAAGCAGTCCAGGCAAGAATAGTTTCTTGCCCAAATGGCTACTCTTGTCATATTGAAGGTAAATTCCATAACAAGTTTCTTCAATGGCCATCAACCTCTCTGAAGTAGATTGGTACCACCCAAATAGATACGTCTCATTGTCAAGAAGAGTCTAAGTTCTTAAGACATTTTAAATGCCATATTGTGTAGATCTTTGAAGTGTTGGAGATTATTTATCTTACTGAAACTTATCTCTGTATCTAGAAAACCTAACTAACATGACTACAATTTTGACCATTATAAATGACTATTAACTGATGGGGAAACTCTATCAGCCAATCACATCTAGTTAGGGTGTGGCTACCTGGGGTCCAGACAGAAAAACCGGGAGGACCCAGGTGCCCACTCTCTCTCTCTGCATGAGGTCCACAACTTTGGGTGACTGTACAGGTAGCGAGATGTTTTCTAACAATCTTTGAAAGTCATTAAGAGTCTGTAACCGATCTCTCCTAATTTGTGCCTTTTGTGTCTTAATTTTTTGTAAACCTATTTTATAACCTAGATAATTGACAGAATCTCCTCTCTGTATTGTTTTAGGAGCAATCTGCAATCCCCATTTAGGTAAAATTATTTTTACTTTTTCAAACAGTTTTTTTTTTAAGGTATCTATATTTGAATCAGATAGCAAATATCATCCATGTAATGGTAAATTATAGACTTAGGAAATCATTTACGTATTATTTTTAGTGGTTGACTTACAAAATATTGACAGAGGGTGGGGCTAATTGAGCATTCCCTGTGGGAGGATAGTCCACTGGTACCTCCTAGTAGGCTGAGAATTATTATAAGTAGTCACTGTGAAGGCAAACTTTTCTCTATTTTTTTCTTGTAAAGGTATAATGAAGAAACAATCCTTTAAATCAATAACTATGAGAGGCCATCCCTTTTGTAACAGAGAGGGCAGAGGAATTCCAGATTGCAGAGGGCCCATAGGTTAAATAGCCTTGTTGATAGCTCTAAGATCTGTCACCATTCCCCATTTTCCAGATTTTTTCTTAACAACAAATACAGGAGAATTTCAAGGACTGGTAGGTTCTTTTATATGTCAAGCATCTAATTGCTGTGAAGCCTGCAACTTTTCCTCAGCCAAAGGCCATTGCTTGACCCATATTGGCTTCTCAGTCAACCATTTTAAAGGCAGGGCTGTTGGTATATCTGAAGGGTTATCAATTGCTTTGTGTTTTTGTACAGCCCGAATGGCCGGTGTTCATCGTCTGTAATATCTTCTAATATTTTCCTCAGAAATATAAGCTTTAGGGGCAGCAGGAATGTTAATCTGGGTATTCCATTGCTACAATAGGTCACGACCCCATAAATTCACTGCAATATTGGCTACATATGGCCTTAGTTTTCCTATTTGCCCTTCTGGCCCTATGCATTCAACGCATCTCATGCTTTGTCTTACCCGAGATAGGGTTCCAAATCCCATGAACTCTACCTCCTGAAGAGGCCAATTCAGATGCCAAGATTCTGGAGTAATGATACTTAAATCCATACCTGTGTCTAATAAGCCTTCAATAAAAATGCCATTTATACACACTTTTAGCTTTGGTCTTTATTTATAGAAGTCTGCCAGAATATCCATTTCCTCTGTCCCACCAGATTTCTTGACTCATTCTCCACATTTATCTCATCATTTAGACCATTATTGTTTTTGACAGCAGGCATGGGACCTTCTAATTTTCCTGACGAGACACATTCTCCACAGTAACCGGGAATAACTGGACCACATTCATCATGGGGGCCTGCGAGAGCCCCCCCCATGGATTTCCCAATGGTATCAGGTTGCCTTGTCTATCTCTTGTTGACCTACATTCATTTGTCCAATGTTGGCCTTTGCCAACCTCCTACATAAACCTGAAGGCTGAGTCCTCCTGTTCCTGTTATTCCTAGAAGAGGCATTATTCTAGAAATCTGTTGTCTACCATCCCTCCTCATATGTCCCATTCTACCACAATTAAAACATTTGGTATTTTGATGTCTTCTCTTACCATTGGAAATTGCTTCTCCTACCCACGTTTCAGTACCATAGTCAAATGTCTCGACATTCATTGTATGCAAGACCCATTCATCCAAGGATGCTGATCTGATCTTTAAAGGCCACAGGATCCTTTTGCACTCTACATTGGCATTCTCATAAGCTAAAGATTCAATTATTATACGTCTAGCTTTTGGGTCAGTTATCCCTATTTGTACAGCCCTAGTAAGTCTTTGCAAAAAGTCACTAAAGGATTCACTCTGACCCTGTTTAACCTTAAGATATGATTCCACTCTCTGTCCTGGTTCCTGAACCCTGTCCCAAGCCTTTAAAACTGCTGTGGCACATACGGACAGGGTGTGGTCATCATAAAGAGCTTGGTCCTGTGGATCAGAATAAAGTCCTTCACCTAGAATTTGATCTAGGGAAATCTCAGTTCCTTTCGCTCTTTCCTTTTGCTCTAAAATTCTTGCTTCCTCTTTAAGAAGGCATCTCCAGTGCAATTGCAGCCTACTTTCTAGGACAGCTGAGATTAACTGAGCCCAATCATGAGGTGTAGCTTTGTTACTTAAAGCCCAGGTTTTGATCATCTCTCTAACAAAGGACGAATGTTGTTTGTAAGTCACAATTGCTTGTTTAGTTTCTTTTAAATCACTGATACGTATTGGCTCCCATGTATATTCCTTGATAACCTTAGGGTATTTGGAGCCAGCTACTTTTTCTGATGTTATTACTGGAAAGGCAGGTAGAACTCTGGGGAAGCTCTCCTGGAGAGTTTTATGCACTGATGAAGTTAAATTTTGCCTTCTTACCTTTTGCTCCTGGTCATCAAAGTCGATAATTTCCTCAATCTTTTCAAATCTGTTTACCATTGCCTTCTGCAAGGTCTGGATTTCCTGTCCAGTATTCTGCTCTAATGCCCTCATTGAGGATTCTAAGGTATAAAGTCTGTCTGTGAGAGATAATATCTCATCCTTGGACATACTCTTCATGGCACGTATATTACCTTCTTGGAGAGACGGTCTATCAGTCAATCTGTCATACCCCTTCGACAGAGTCCGATTAATATATTCAACAGTGTGAATCCTCTCAAATAATGTTTCAGCACCCACTGTCACAGACTGGGTCTTATGTGCCAAATCAGACATTTCCTTTTCCAGTGTGCTGAATCTTTTCTTAAATGAATTACTATTAGACTGTACCTTTTTCAAAAATAGCTCAGTTGATCAAGTCGTATTAAACAAAGTCCCAGTATATGGCCTTTAATCTAATTTAGAGTTCTGTGGTAGTGAGACACAATCACTCCTGACAACACCGATCTATTCCCAAGAGAATGTTGAGCACCAGAGACACTCCATCTGGAGCCTTTCTTCTTGGCAGAACTGGCCTTTGGGCAAAGAAATGCCCGTACCTCAACCACTGACAGATACAGGGTATCCGTAAATGGATAGAACAGGACTGTCATCTCCTGCCAAGACAGGGTAAGATAGTTTTGAAAAGTTTCTTGCCTTTGAAAATGGTATGTCAGTTATGTTAGGCCTTAGCCAAAGTTGGTTGTTTCAACATTGCAAATGAGACTTTGGGTGATTGCCCAGGTAGTCAGGTGTCTCTGTCATTTGTTGCACATTTTGGAAGTTTCTCGATTGCACTTCCTGTCCACTCAAGTAATATTGTTTCCCTTCTCAGATCTTTGATGGAGTTGAAGATTAGATAATTGTAGTTACCTTTCTCATGATTTAGCCAAGCTTAATTTCAATGCAATAGTTAGACTCCTTAAAATAGAATGTTTAAAAAAGTAAAAATTTTGTTATGCGTTTCTTACTTAATATTGTTTATTGTTTGTAATTTTATATTTGGTATCTGTTCCTATTGTACATGGCTGTGTTGGGTTTGGATCGATCTTGTTTAGACAAAAGGGGGAGATGATGGGGAAACTCTATCAACCAATCACATCTAGTTAGGGTGTGGCTACTTGGGGTCCAGGTAGAAAAACCAGGAGGACCCAGGTGCCCACTCTCTCTGTGTGGTGCCTGCCAGACAGATAGGATGTCGGACATGTCGGACCTCCCACTCTTGTAGCGTGAGTTTCCCCTTTTTAACCATTAAAGTATAACTGTTCTTTGTGAGCTGGCTTGGTTATTTATTGTACCAACCTAATTTGCCAACACTTGGTGCCCAGTTTGTGGGGATTTTAGAGCCTCTTGCGGCTCTGGCCAGGTGTTACCAGCTGCGGCCATGCTGCATTCATTTGGGCATAGACTGTCCCAGCTCTGCCACCCCCCCCCACTGCAACTCACACCAACACTCAGCGCAGGCATCCAGCCCCGCTCCGTCACTGCTGCCGCAGACATAGACTGCCCCCTCAGCTTCCCTCGGCTCCGTGCCCTGTCTATGCACTTCCGTGGACATAGACTACCCCCTTGGCTTCCCTCGGCTCCGCGCCCCATGTTGACACCCCACCGTGCACTTCCCCCACTCCGCGCCACGTTCATTTCGGCTTAGACTGGCCAGCTTGCATCCAACTATTAATCTGTAATTTTTAATTACACATCATACTTTTAAATGAGCCTTATAAACATAATAACTTAAATAACAGTAAAAATATACATAACAAAATTGACCTTAAATTTGTTTCAATAAACCAAAATCAATACCAATGTAAAGTATTCATTTCTATATCATATCACATTTTTTTCCTTTAGAAAGACCTTGACTGTGACCATTAACCATTTATAATCAATTCCTTTAAATGAAAAAAAAATTTCTAAACAATCATTTTGGGAATTTGGGCATTATTTTCTCCAAACTGCTTTCTGCTGTTTGCTGGAAAAAGTACTTTTATGGCTCATGGAGACCTTTTTGGGGGGAGGTCTTCTTTCATCAAACCATATTAGCCTGGAAAGTAACCACAGACTCTCATTTCCTGTGGAAACAAAAGCAGAACCTGTTTTCCAAAGTAACATATCCTTAGATTAAATTCTGAAGTCAAGATACCTTTATGTTGGTTTAGCTTAGTAGCCCCAAAATCAAAAGTCTGTCTGCAGTTAGCTCATTAATAGTCAAAAATTCAAAGAAAACACGATAGTATACATAATCTAGACTCTCAGTGTATTTTCCATCTTTTTGTGACTTTTTATATTACTTTTACTGTCTCTTTAAAGACTTTGTTGTACTTCTTAAAACTTTTTTCTATAATTACCTATACCAATTTTATTTTTTTAAGCCTATGTACATTTTTAAAGCACATTATTACTGGTTCAAAGGTTTATTTCTGCCTGAGTCTGTCTTTATTGCATATCTGTAATCCTGTTTGGATCACTGTTATAAACTGTTAAACAGGCATGGCTGGGACCAGAGCAGTCACTTTGGCTGTTGGTTCAACCCTGTTTGGCTTTCCAACATGGCAGGATCCATTTACCACCAACTCTGGGAGCCATGTTTACCACTGAACTCTGGGAAGCAGTTGGCCCACACTGCCACCAAGTAACTTGAAGCATGCTGCCACAAACCCCATTCAAGTGCTCTGTAGCGGGATCTCTCTAAAGATCCCTCCATGCCACAGACATGAAGCAGGAAGTCATTCCTTAAAGAAGCTGTGAATCTGTTTAACACCAGTAAACAGAACCTATCTGAAAAAAAAATGCAGCTACCAAGAAGACTGCACTTGGCTCCTGTTTTTGTGGGTCTAGAAGCCCTCTTTTTTTTTTTTAGAAGCTTTTTTGGTTTGTTTGTTTTTCCTTGTTTATTGATTTTTATTGAGCTCTACATTTTTCTCTGCTCCCCTCCCTGCTCCTCCCCTCCCCCTTCAATCGTCCTCCAACGTCCCCATGCTCCCAATTTACTCAGGAGATCTTGTCTTTTTCTACTTCCCATGTAGAGTAGATCTATGTAAGACTCTCTTAGTGTCCACATTGATGTCTAAGTTCTCTGGGATTGTGGTTTATAGGCTTATTTTCTTTGCTTTATGTTTAAAAATCACCTATGAGTGAGTACATGTGATAATTGTCTTCTTGTGTCTGGGTTACCTCACTCAAAAATAATGTTTTCTAGCTCCATCCATTTTCCTGGAAAATTCAAGATGTCATTATTTTTTTTCTGCTCTGTAGTACTCCATTGTGTAAATGTACCACATTTTCTTTATCTTCAGTGGAGGGGCATTTAGGTTGTTTCAAGGTTCTGGCTATGACAAACAAAGCTGCTATGAACATAGTTGAGCACATGTCCTTGTGGCACGATTGAGCATCTTTTGGATATAGACCCAAAAGTGGTATTACTGGGTCTTGAGGAAGGTTGTTTCCTAATTTTCTGAGAAATTGCCACACTGACATCCATAGGAGTTGTACCAGCTTGCATTCCCATCAGCAATGCAGAAGTGTTCCCTTTTCCCCACAACTTCACCAGCATAAGTTGTCATCAATGATTTTGATCTTGGCCATTCTTACAGGTGTAAAATGGAATCTTAGATTGTTTTGATTTGCATTTCTCTGATGACTAAGGATGTTGAACATTTCCTTAAATGTCTTTCAGCCATTTTAGATTCCTCTGTTGAGAGTTCTCTGTTTAGGTCTGTACCCCATTTTTTTACTTCTTCTTTGATGACTACTCTCTTGAGTTTTTTTAAATGTATTTTGGAGATCAGTCCTCTGTCTCAAATGGAGTTGGTGAAAATCTTTTCCCATTCTGTAGGCTGTTGTCTTGTCTTGTTGACCATGTCCTTTGTTTTACAGAAGCTTTTCAGTTTCACAAAGTCCCATTTATTAATTGTTTCTCTCAGTGTCTGTGCTCCTGCGGTTATATTTAGGAAGTGGTCTCCTGTGCCAATGTGTTCATTTGTGCTTCCCACTTTCTCTTCTATAAGGTTCAGTGTGGCTGGCTTTATGTTGAGGTCTTTGATCCATTTGGACTTGAGTTTTGTGCATGGTGATAGACATGCGTGAATTTTCATTCTTCTACATGTTGATATCCAGTTATGCCAGCATCATTTTTAAATATGCTTTCCTTTTCATTTCAAATTTTTTGCTTCTTTGTCAAAAATCAGGTATTCGAAGGAGTGTGGCTTAATATCCATGTCATCTATACAGTTCCATTGGTCCTCCTGTCTGTTCTTATGCCAATACCAGGAAGTTTTCAGTACTGTAGCTCTGTAGGAGAGTTTGAAATCAGGGATTGTGATGCCTCCAGAAGTTCTTTTATTGTACAGGATTGTTGTGGCTATTCTGGGTTTTTTTTTTGCTTTTCCATATGAACCTGAGTACTGTTCTTTCAAGGTCTATGAAGAATTTTGCTGGGCATTGCATTGACTCTGTAGATTGCTTTTGGTAAGATTGCCATTTTTACTATGTTATTTCTACCTACACAAGAGTATGGGGGATCTTTCCACTTTCTGGTGTCTTCTTCAATTTTTTTCTTTAAAGATTTAAAGTTCTTGTCCTACAAGTCTTCTACTTGTTTGGTTATTATGCTATTTGTGGCTATTTTGAAGGGTGTTGTTTCTGTTGTTTCTCTGATTTCTTTCCCAGCCCTTTTATCATCTGTGTACAGGAGGGCTACTGATTTTTTTTTTTTTTTACTTAATCTTGTATCCTGCTACATTACTGAAAGGGTTTATGAGTCGTAGAAGTTTCTTGGTAGAATTTTTGGGATCACTTATATAAACTATCATATCATAAGCAAACAGTAAGAGTTTGACTTCTTCTTTTCCAATTTGTATCCCCTTGATCTCCTTTTGGTGTCTTATTGCTCTAGCTAGGACCTCAAGAACTACATTGAATAGATATGGAGAGAGTGAACAATCTTGTCTTGTTCTTGTTCAGTGGAATCGCTGGGAGTTTCTTTTCATTTAAGTTGATGTTGGCTGTTGGCTTGCTGTATATTGCCTTTATTATGTTTAAATATATTCCTTGTATCTAGTTCTCTTAGGTGAGTTTGCTTCTTTTTGTTCTAAAGTTTTCAAATATTCTGTTAATCCACTAGTGTGAGATTTTTCCAGCTTCTTTATGTAGTCATCTAGTGCTATGAACTTTCCTCTTAACACTGCTTTCATTGTGTCTCACAAATTTGTATATATTGTGTGGTCATTTTCATTGAATTTTAGGAAGTCTTTAATTTCTTCCTTTATTTCTTCCTTGATGTGTTTGTGGGTTTTCTGGAATTAGTATTGCTGTTGACTTCTAGTTTTCAACCATGGTGATCTGATAAGGTACATTGGGTTATTCCTTTTTTGTGTTTGCTGAGGTTTGTTTTGTTACTGAGTATGTGGTCAATTTTTGAGAAGGTTCCATGAGGTGCTGAGAAGAAGGTATATTCTTTTCTGTTTGGATGGAATAGTCTATAGATGTCTAAGTCCATTTGAGTCATAACATTTGTTATTTCTCTTATTTCTCTGTTCAATTTTTGCCTGACTGACCTGTCCAGTGGTGAGTGGGGAGTGTTGAAGTCTCCCACTATTAATGTGTGGTGTTTAATGTATGATTTATGCTTTAGAAGTATTTCTTTTACATATGAGGGTGCCCTTGTATGTGGGGCATAGATGTTCAGTATTGAAATTTCCTCTTGATGATTTTTTCCTTTGACTAATATGAAATGACCTTCTTTGTTTCTTTTGACTGATTTTAGCTTGAAGTCTATTTTGTTAGATATTAGGATAGCTTGTTTCGTAGGTCTATTAGATTGGTATATTTTTTTTCCCAACTCTTTACTCAGAGATGATATCTGTCTTTGAGGATGTGATGTGTTTTTTGTATGTAGAAGAAGGGTGGATTCTGGTTTCATATCCAATCTGTTAGCATGTGCCTTTTTATAGGTGAGTTGAGTCTATTTGTATTAAGGATATTAATGGCCAGTGATTGCTATCTCCTGTTAATTTAGTTTTCATTGTTGGTGATTTCAATTTGTGCTTTTTTTCCTCCTTCTTTGGGATTTGCTTCTATGAGACCATCAATTGTCTGTTGATATAGCCAACTTCCTTGGTTGGAGTTTTCCTTCTAGTGTTTTGTGTAGGGCTGAGTTTGTGGCTAGGTATTGGTGATATCTAGTTTTGTCATGAAGTATCTTGTTTTGTCCTTCTATGGTAATTGAAAGTTTTGCCGGGCATAGCAGTCTGGGCTGGCATCTGGGGTCTCGTAATGTCTGCATAACGTTTGACCACGACCTTCTGGCTTTCATTGTCTCCAATGAGAAGTCAGGTGTAATTCTGATAGGTCTACCTTTATATGTTACTTGGCCTTTTCATTTGCAGCTCTTAATATTTTTTATTTACTCTGTATGTTAAGTGTTTTGATTATTATGTGGCAAGAGTACTTTTTTTTTGGATCCAGTCTATTTGATGTTCTGTCACCTTCTTGTATCTTCATAGGCATATCTTTCTTTAGGTTGGGAAAGTTTTCTTCTATGATTTTGTTAAATATATTTTCTGTGATTTTGAGTTAAACTTCTTCTTTTGTATTTACTATTCTTAGATTTGGCCTTTTCATGGTGTACCATATTTCCTGGATATTTTGGGTTAAGCTTTTATTATATTTAATATTTTCTTTAATTGATGAGTCTATTTCCTCTATTGTATCTCAGTGCTTGAGATTCTCTCTTCCATCTCTTTTATTCTGCTGTTCATGCTTGTGTTTGTGGTTCCTGATTGTTTTCTCATGATTTCTGTTTCTATAATTCCCTCAGTTTGTGTTTTCTTTATTGTCTCTATTTCAATTTTCAAGTCTTGAATAGTCTTTCATATGTTTAATTTCTTTTTCTTGGTTTTCTTTAAGTGATTTGCGGATTTCTTCCATTTTTTTGTTTGTCTTTTTCTCCATTTCTTTAAGGGAATTTCTCATTTCCTTTTTAAGAGTTTTGAACATTCTCCTGAAGTTATTTTTTTGGTCATTTTCTTCTTCTTCATCTATATTTGGTTGTTCAGGTCTTGCTGTTGTAGGGTCTTTAGGTTTTACTGGTGTTGTGTTGCTCTTTGTGCTGTTGTGTGTTCTTTCCTTTTCTACTAATCTTTTCCTCTAATAGGTGTGGTTGGGCTTTCTGAGATTCTCTTGAACATTCTTCTATGTGCCAGTGAATCCAAAGCTCAGATGGTTGTTTCTTGTGGTACAGTCAGTCCCACAATTCAGTTACCCCCGATGTTTATTCCGTGTTCCTGGAGATAGCTCAGCGTTCCTGTGCTTTGGTCTGCTCTCTTGGAGTTTGCTATCTCAGGCCTGCTTTGGCCTAGGTTACTGGCTTTGACCTGTTTCTGTAAATCCTGGTCTGGATTCTCTCCTGCAGAAGTCCCTGGCTTAGAGTCGGTCCTGCAAAGATTTCTGGCTCTTGTCTATTGCCTCGGAGTTCCCAGGCTTGGGTGTGCCCAGAACCATAGAGGACCTGGCTCAGGCTTACTAACTCAGAGGTCCCAGACTCATGCTCAGGCCAGCAGTGGTTCCAGATTCCTACCTATTCCCTTTGTTGCCCCAGACCAATGCCTGGATCCACAGTGGTCCGGGCTCAGGCCTAGTCCTCTGAGGTCCCATACTCAGATCTCTGGTTCCTGCCTACTCCTTCAGAGGTCCCAGACTCATGCCCAGCCTGGCAGACATCCTGGCTCAGGCCTGATTTTTGAAGCATTTTTAGGTCTTATGTAGATCCATGCCAACACTTTCATTTCCTGGCCACCCAGGCCCAAATAATCACAGAGAAACCCTACCAATTACAAAACTGTTTGGCCAATACCTCAGGCATATTCATGGCTTGCTTTTATATCTTAAATTAACACATTTCTATTAAGCAATGTATATCCACAAGACTGTGGTTTACCAGTAATGTTCTGGTATGTTTCTCCTTGATGGCTACATGGCATCTCCTCAACTCTGTCTACTCTCTCTATAGCTCTGTTCCAATTTCACACCTGGCCTTACTCTGCTAAACCATTGGCCAAAATAGCTTCATTAATCAACCATTAAAAGCAACACATACACAGAAGGGCATTCCACATGATCTCATGGTATAAAAATACCTTTGGTTGGAAAAAGGCACTGGAAGTTCATTCATGGAGAAAAAAGTTCTACTCTGCTTGGGCCTCACAATTTGGATGTAGGGCTTCCCCAGTCAGTTCCTACTTGGTGCTGTGTTGTCGAATATTATTTTAAGATGTGTTAGATTTGTTTATGCTGTGGAACATTTGTTTTAATGATGCAAAGATGTATTGTATTCTTTTATGTTTCATTTGTTTAACTCTGTGAAGCTGTGATACTTTCCTGTTTAAAACACCCGAATGGCCTAATGAAGAGCTGAATGAACATTAGCAAGATAAGAAAAAGAATAGGTGGTTTGCCACGCAAAGAGAATAAATAGAAGGTGAAAAAAAGAGAAAAAGATCAAGGAATGAGAGGAGGAGGACTCCTGGATCCAGGCACCCAGTCACATGTCTGGCCATGGAGTAAGAGTGAAAGTAAGATATACAGAAGAAAGAAAAGAAAAAAGGCCCGAGGCAAAAGGTACATGGGATAAGTTAAGAAAAGATGCCTAGCAGCAAGCCAAGCTAAGACTGGGCATTCGTAAGAAAAGATAAGCCTCGGGGTCAATTAATTTGGGAGTTGGTTGGTGGAACCCTCAAAGTGTATAGAGTAATAAAATAGCCAACAACAGTGTTGCAAGCACCTGGTCGATTTTTTTCCTTTTTCTTTTTTATCTATCTGGCTCTTCTCTGCCCTGCTTGCTATTTATTCTTTTACATTTGCTTGCTACATGCTTCAGAAGCTTGCTTTTTGGAGACTGAAGGTACAGCCATCATGACCACTGTCTGTAAAGAACATTTAGACTTCCCCAAACTTCTCCCACTAACACTGTTCCTTAAGCTTCCCCAGCCTTATTTCAGAGAGCAGTGGCCCTGACCTGTAAGAGAAAGAGGATGATAGTGGTGAATGAGAGCCACATTATCATCTCCCTTGTCTTTTAACAGCATACTGCAACTAATGAAATATATTTGAATTAAAAAATATTTTTAGAAACACCTTTTGGATGCCTCCATTGTCACAAACAACTTAGGGTAAATAAGTCTTAACAGCAAATAGTAAAAACACTCGTAAACAAGTTACTCATAGAGGGTTGGTGTTGTTACAAAGTTGCTGAGAAGGAAAAACCAGAGGTAGCTTTCAAATCTTGAATACCAGAGGACAGCCATTCCAGCACCAATAGACCCAAGGAAATATACTCTCAAAAGAAGGAAGGCTCATGGGTGATGGACATCCCTGGTTTGCTGAAATGTGGGGATTTTGGCTTTGATACAGACTCTCCTGAGCAAGTTGAGTTGGAATCACCATCACTCCGGAAACCTCCAGTGTAAATTTTGCAAGGATCATTATTAGTTCTGAGTCAAGCTATCAATCAGTATACTAGTAAGCTACTGTAATAAAGGTATAAAGGCCTTCCCCAGAATCTGAGTGGCTTCTAGCCAAACATTGCTCTTTTTTGCTTCTCTGTAGGTCTATCATGGGTTTGACCAGTCAAAGCTGGGTTCAGCTTGGAGATTGTGTATATACCCATTTCCTAGACTTCTTCTCTTTTTTGCTTTACATAAAGTCAGTTATGAAGTTAACTTAACACCAATGACATTCTACTGACTCTGACAACTTACAGTTTTGAGGTGACATAGTGAAGGGTGGGAGTGTCTCTTCTTCATCTCATAAGGAGTCAAGAGTGGGAGAGTCGGAGGCCCATCATCATATACAGTCAGCACAGGTTTCCAACCACACTCACCTGTGGTCCTTCTACACAGTCAGCAGTAAGCACAAGGTTCCAACCACACTCACCTGTGGTCATTCTACACAGCCAGCAGTGAGCACAAGGGTCCAACCACACTCACCTGTGGTCATTCTACACAGTCAGCAGTGAGCACAAGGGTCCAACCACACTCACCTGTGGTCATTCTACACAGTCAGCAGTGAGCACAAGGGTCCAACCACACTTGCTCATGTTTCTCCATACTTTAAAAAAATAAATTTATTAATAGAAATAGGATTTTCTAAAATGGAGCGCTTTTAATGTAGCCATTTTGTGTGTGTGGCTATGTGCATTCATGTGTGGTTAGTTTCTATGTGTCATTTTACTGCTTCATTGAATTTGGGGGGCTTCCTTTGTTTCTGCCTCTAATCTCTGTAGGAGTGCTGGGATTACAAATAGTCAGCTATGCTTTTGACTTCTATAGTGATTCTGTAGATTCAGTTTTGGGTTTCTTTCATAGAAAGTGCCTTTATGCCCTCTAATCCATCTCCCAAGTCTTCATGTTCATATTTTACAAAATATGGTATTTGGTCCCTGATGTGCGATGTCCTTCTATATATGTGTTGCTTTTATTTAGTTATGAATAGAGCTGTTCTAGCCAGTGACTTAACATAGCAAAGCCAGGTGGGAAATGTGAACAGAGGTAAAGAGTGAGAGAGTAGGCAGAGTCAATGAGGTGCCATGTAGCTGCCAAAGAAGAAAGATGCCAAAACATTACTGGTAAGTCACAGTTCTGTGGTGATACACAGATTAATAGAAATGTGTTAATTTAAAAATGTAAAAGCTATCTAGGAATATGCCTGAGTCATTGGCCAAATGGTTATGTAATTAATATGGTTTCTGTGTATTTCTTTGGGACTGAATGCGTGTGGAAATGGGAAGGACAGAAACTTCTGTCAACGGGTACCTTTATACATATGAGGAGTTTCTGAAGGACTGCTGAAAGTCACATGTCCTCAAAGGATATAGGAATCCTTTCATCCAGATGACCTGTCCTGTTCTCTATGTGGGAATTTTGTTTACTTTAATGTTTCTTCTGCTCTTGTCCTTTTTATTCTTCAAATATCCCACATGATCCTGGAAACCTGATGTCCTTGGCTGTATACACAGTATAAAGTTACCATATCCGGCATATTCCCGAGGTCAACTGCCTTTGAGTTCTTTTCTCTACTCTACCTCCCTTCTTTAGTACCTTCCAGAAGCTGGTCTATGGATTCTGATATCATAAAAATGTCTCTTTACTTGAAAATAAGTGTATGGTCCTAAAACATTTTTGTCATACAATTAAATACAGACATCATTAAAAATAATTTATCTGTTTTCTATGACTAAGTATTAATGTCCAATTTTGGAGACTTTTGAATTATTTTTCCCTAAACAATGAAAAGGACAAGCAAATAGATGGGAGAAGGTAGTTAGAAAAACTAGTCTAAATTTAGAAGTACTCACATAGATGCTAATCCCTCTCTGGCACACAGAGGACTTTAGAAGCCTCTATTTTCATCATTGAAAATCTAGTATTCTCTTATGTGCTGGGTCTAAAGCACACAGAAAACAGACAAGGCTCAGAGATCTTCAGGTCAAACTTGGCTTTATGCTCTGAAGACTTCCACGAATGTTTGAGCCTGCAACACAGCAGAAGTTGCAATTTATTTTCAAGCTAGAAATAAAAATGTATTCAGAGGCTAAAATATAGAGGTCTGGACCAAACTTACTGTTGCCTCCATATTGATATCAAGTTCCATTAGGCACTCCCCTTCTCATATCAAGTTGAAGGTACACTGCTGAACATTGGTGCATAGCACATTTCACTGCATTGAATCATACTTTCTCCCTGCCTTCAATAGAATTTCCAAACTCCTTCTAATAAAAAAATGTGACTTCTGTCTTAATTACTTTTATATTGCTAGAAAGACATCATAACCAAGACAACTTAAAAAAGAAAGCATTGAATTGAGGGCTTGAATACAGTTTCAGTGGTTGATTCCTTGACCACCAAGGTGGGAGGATGGCAACAAGTAAGCAGGCATGGCACTGGGAAGTAGCTGAAAGCTTGCATCTTATCCACAAACAATAGGCCGAAAAGGGGTTTGGCTTTTGTAAGTGCATACCTCCAGTGACACACTTTTTCCAACAAGGCCACGCCTACTAATTCTTCCCAAAATAGCTCTATCAACTAGGGATCAAGCATATGGGGGCCATTGTGATTCAAACCACCTCATAAAAAGACAAACTTTAACTATAAGATGTGTCCTACTATGTTGTTGGTTTGTTGAAAGTTTAATAACTGGATTATTGCTGAAACTATCAGCAAGTAGAACATCTCTGTAGGTCACAGTTGAGACTTTACTAGAATCTGAGAAGACAGTAACGTGTCTCCCCCAGAGAGTTCGGCATCTCTTGTCTGTAGTAATTGTTTTTTATGGAGTTATATATGTTGGTGTCCTGGGTCTGCATTGATAGTTTCAGTCCAGTAAGTAGAAGCAACAGCTTTTTAATTTGTTTAATTCATTTTCACAGTCGGGAATAGCAGAGTCAGAGGTAAAATGGGGAGTCACCAAAGAAACAAAAAGTGAGCATCTTGGGATTCTAATAACAAATTATGCAAACTTTTCCAGAAAGAGCAAAGCAGAGTAGCTCAGATAGCTGCTTACAATTATCCCTGACAAAAAGTGGAATTGTTACAGGTCCTGATTCTTCTATTTGTTTCTCTGTGGGTGTCCCTGGTTAGGAAGTCACTGGGAACTAGTGCAGGATCAGCTGGAATAAAAGAGTATGAGAAGGAGCTGGGGAAAGGACAGAGTAAGACAAGTGTTTAAGTATTTCTCTCACTAAACAAGAGAATGGCTTTATAGAAAGATAAACTTTAATTATAGCAGTGTATGATTCCATTGGATCATTGATTTATTGATAGCTTAATAACTAGATTATCTGTAGTGCTCAGACTTTTGCAGTTCTTTAGCATTATGTTGGGTATTTCAAAGCCAGGAGGCATTGCAAATAATGCCCCCAGTGGACCCAGATGAAGCAGCTGGATGTTAATTTCCTTTCAGTAATTTAGACTCCAAATAAAGGACATGAAGGTTGGCCTACATGACTTAGGAGTAAATGGAAACGTGGCGAATTTTGCATTGTTCTTGCTATTGTTACTTCATAATTCAATGATAACACAATAATTGGCTCAAGGATGTTATAGAATCACATGAATCCATAGAACTGGTTGATCTTACCATGTGAAAATGTCTCAAGGCTTGATCTCTGCCTCTGTGTCCCATGGGCCTACAGCTGGGATCCAGCCTGTCTTTTCTTCAATTCTGGCCCAGCTTTGTTGTTTTCTCCTCCAGAAACTAGTGTGGGTTTTGTAAATCAGAGAGTCAGATGGACAGGTAAGAGGGCACTAAGGCTTCTCATCTGTGTGCACAGCATCTGCTGTCGGTAGAGGAGGGCAGAATTAAAAGTGTCTTAATATGCAAACACTGCTCACTATGGAGTCCAGTGCCCAGCTAAGAATGAGATTCCAAGGCTCTACCCCTAAGGCTGGAACCTGCAGTCCAAGTGCAGCTCTTAGCTTATACACACCAAGTTTATAGAAAAGCAATGGTGACAATACTTTCTTTAATTAGTAGACCAACCTGCAGGACAATAGAGACTATGTTTCTATATTTGTCAAGCTTGATTTTGTGTTCGGCATAATATGCTTGGGTTAAAGTCTTCTGGAAAAGCACTGAAGTGGCCAAGCCAGAGCCCATTGTTTTCCTTTGGTCCTAACAAAATAGAATTGCAGACACCACTCACTGCATCTGCCAGTCAGATCCATCCTCCTCCAAGTGAACCACAATGTCAGTCATGTCTCATAAGTCATGATGACTAGAGAAGGCTGCTGTGAAATATTGGGTTACTTCATAGCACTTGTGTCTTCAAAAGGGAAAGTAATGTTATTTTGTTCCTACTAAGAGATGGTAGTAAATTTTCAGTAGAACCCCACAAGTTACAATAATTTAAACAACACATTTTGGTGTCTGCCGTGTGCATGCTTGTGCACGCGCGTGTGTGTAGGGTGAACGTGCCCATTCACAAAGTGCTCCTCTGTCACTTTGTAGCTTATTCCCTTAAAAGGAGGTCTCACACTAAGTTTACTATATGTCAGCTAGACTAACTGCCAATTAGGCCTAGGGATCCTTCTGTCCCCCAACCCTAACTGCTCACCAGGGCTAAGGATCACAGGTGACTTTTTAAAATTGATTTTATTGAGCTATACATTTTTCTCTGCTCACTTCCCTTTCTTTCCCCTCCCCTACAACCCTCTCCCAGGGTCCCCATGCTCCCAATTTACTCAGGAGAGCTTGTCTTTTTCTACTTCCTATGTAGATTCAATCCATGTATGTCTCTCTTAGGTCCTCATTGTTGTCTAAGTTCTCTGGGATTGTGAATTGTAGGCTGGTTTTCTTTGCTTTATGTTTAAATACTACTTATGAGTAAGTACATGTGATATTTGTCTTTCTGGGTCTGGGTTACCTCACTCAATATGATGTTTTCTAGCTCCATCCGTTTGACTGCAAATTTCAAGATGTCATTATTTTTTTCTGCTGGGTAGTACTCCATTGTGTAAATGTACCACATTTTCCTTATCCATATTCTGTCAAAGTGTATTTATGTTGTTTATGCGTTCTGACTATGACAAACAATGCTGCCATGAACATAGTTGAGCACATGTCTTTGTGGTTTGATTGAGCATCCTTTGGGTATATACCCAAACATGGTACTGCTGGGTCTTGAGGAAGGTTGCTCCATAATTTTCTGAGAAATCTCCAAACTGATATCCAAAGGGGCTGTAGCAACTTGCGTTCCCGCCAGCAATGCAGAAGTGTTCCCTTTTCCCCACAACCTCTCCAGCATAAGTTGTCATCAATGATTTTGATCTTGGCCATTCTTACAGGTGTAAAATGGAATCTTAGATTGTTTTGATTTGCATTTCTCTGATGACTAAGGATGTTGAGCATGTCCTTAAGTGTCTTTCAGCCATTTTAGATTCCTCTGTTGAGAGTTCTCTGTTTAGGTCTATACCCCAGTTTTAAAAATGGATTGTTCTTTTGATGCCCAATTTCTTGAGTTCCTTGTATATTCTGTAGATTGATGTGAGTGCCCTCTGTATGCTGTGATTACTATGAATAAAGAAACTGCTTTGGACCTATAGCAGTGTGGAATTTAGATAGGTGGGGGAAACTAAACTGAATGCTGGGAGAAAGAAGGGCAGAGTCAGAGAGAAGCCATGTAACTCTGCTGGAGCCAGATGGAACTTTAGCTGGTAAGCCATAGCCATGTGGCGATAAGAAGGGCAGAGTCAAAGAGAAGCCATGGAGCCATTGGAGACAGACACTGGGAATGTTACCAGGTAAGCCACAGCCACATGGTGATACACAGAGTGATAGAAATGGGTTAAATTAGTATATAAGAGTTGGCCAATAAGAACTAATGGGCCAATAGAGCTAATGGGCCAAGCAGTGATTGATTTAATTACTACTGTTTCTGTGTGATTATTTTGGGATTAATCAGCCAGGAACCAACAAGTGGCTCTCTCCTTATTACAGGAGACCAGACCTCTGTCTGATATGTGGTTGGTGAAGATCTTTTCCCATTTTGCAGGCTGCCATTTTGTCTTATTGACCGTGTCCTTTGCTTTACAGAAAAATTTCAGTTTCAGGAAGTCCCATTTATTAATTCTCTCAGTGTCTGTGCTGCTGGGGTTATATTTAGGAAGTAGTCCCATGGGCCAATGAGTTTAAGTATACTTTCCACTTTCTATTTTATGAGGTTCAGTGTGGCTGGCTTTATGTTGAGAACTTGGATCCATTTGTACTTGAGTTTTGTGCATGGTGATAGATATGAATCTATTTTCATTCTTCTACATTTGATGTCCAGTTATGCCAGCACCATTTGTTAAATATGCTTTCTTTCTACCATTTTATATTTTTTGCTTCTTTGTCAAAAGTCTGGTTGTTTGTAGTTGTGTGTAATATCTAGGTCTTCAATTCTGTTCCATTGGTCCTCCTTACTGTTTTTATGCCAATACCACACTGTTTTCAGAACTGTAGCTCTGTAGTAGAGTTTGAAGTCAGGGATTGTGATGCCTCCAGAAGTTCCTTTAATTTATAGGATTGTTTTGACTATCCTGATTTTTTGCTTTTCCATATAAAGTTGAGTACCATTCTTTTGGGTCTGTGAAGAATTTTGCTGGGATTTTGATGGGCATTGCATTGAATATGTAGATTGCTTTTGGTAAGATTGCCATTTTTACTATGTTAATTCTACCTACCCTAGAGCATGGGAGATCTTTCCATTTTGTGTTATCTTCCTCAATTTCTTTCTTCAAAGATTTAAAGTCCTTGTCATTCCAGTCTTCTGCTTATTTGGTTAGAGTTACTTCAAAATACTTTATAGTATTTGTGCCTATTGTGAAGGGTGATGTTTCTTTGATTTCTTTTTCAGCCCATTAATCATAGAAGAAAACTTTCCCAACCTAAGGAAAGATATGTCTATGAAGATATAAGAAGCTTACAGAACACCAAGTAGACTAGATCAACAAAAAGTCCCCTTGCCACATAATAATCAAAACAGTAAACTTGACCAAGACCTTCTGGCTTTCATTGTTTCTACTGAGAGAAGTCAGGTGTAATTCTGATAGGTCTGCCTTTATATGTTACTTGACCTTTTCCTTTGCAGCTCCTAATATTCCATGACAGAACACTATTAAACCAAAACATAGCCACAAACCCAGCCCTACACAAAGTACTAGAAGGAAAACTCCAACCCAAGGAAGTTGACTACATCAACAAAACACAGACAGTAGAGAATCTCACAGCAGCAAATCCCAAAGAAAGGAAAACCACATATAATAACAACACCAAAAATGAAAACTAAAATAACAAGATATAGCAATCACTGGTCATTAATACCCCTTAATATAAATGGATTCAACACACCTAAAAAAAGATACAGGCTAACAGATTGGATTGAAACACAGCATCTACCCTTCTGCTGCATACAAGAAACACACCTCAAGGTTAAAGACAGACATCACCTAGATTAAAGGGTTGGGAAAAAATTTTTCAATCAAATGGACCTATGAAACAAGTTGGTATAGCTATCCTAATATCTAACAAAATAGCTTCAAACTAAAATCAATAAAAATAAATGGGCATTTTATATTAGTCATAGCAAATATCTATGAAAAGGAAATCTCAATACTGAGCTTTCTATGCTTCGATTACAAGGGCACCCATATATGTAAACAAAACACTTCTAAACCTTAAACACACATTAAACCCCACAAACTAATAGTGGGAGACTTCAACACCCCACACTGACCACTGGACATGTCTTTCAGACAGAAAATTAACAGAGAATTAAGGGTACTGACACATGTTCTGTCTCAAATGGACTTAACAAACAGCTATAGAACATTTCATCCAAACATAAAATGATATACCTTCTTCTCAGTGGCTCATGGAACCCTCTCAAAAACTGACCACATGCAAGGTAGCAAAACAAACCTCACTAGATACAAAAAAATTGGAATAAGTCCATATATCTTATCAGATCACCATGACTGAAAATTAGAATTCAACAGCAACACTAATTACAGAAAGCCCACAACCACATGGAAATTGAACAATGCTCACCTGAAGCAAAAATGGGTCAAGGAAGAAATAAAGGAAGAAATTTAAAACTTCCTAAAATTTAATGAAAATGACCACACAACATACACAAATTTATGGGACACAATGAAATCAGCATTAAGAGTAAAGTTCATAGCACTAAATGCCTACATAAAGGAGCTAGGAAAATCTCACACTAGTGAACTAACAGAACATTTGAAAACTATATAACAAATAGAAGCAAACTCCCCCAAGATAAACTAAATGGCAGGAAATAATCAAATTGAGAGGTGAAATCAACAAAATAGAAACAAAGAAAACAATACAAACAACCAGTGAGACAAAGATTGGTTCTTAGAGAAAAGCAACAAAATAGACAAACTTTTATCTAAACTAACCAAAAGGCATATAGAGAATATCCAAATTAACCAAATCAGAAATGAAAAGGAGGACATAACAACAGACATGGAGGAAATCCAGAGAATCATCAGGTCATATTTTGAAAACCTGTACTCCACGAAATTGGAAAAATTAAAGGAAATGAACATCTTTCTGGATAAATATCACTTATCCAAGTTAAATCAAGACCAGATAACCAAATTAAATAGACCGATAACTGCTAAAGAAATAGAAACAGTCATCAAAATCTCCCAACTAGAAAAGCCCAGGACCACACGGTTTCAGCTCAGAATTCTACAAGACTTTCTTTTCCATATTCTTTTATTTTTTTTCCAATTAAAAAAAATTTACATTTCCTCCCCTTCTCCCAGTCCCCTCCCGTTCCCCCGTCCTCCCTCCCATTGCTTCCTTAAAAGAGGGTATGGTGCCTTGTGGGAAGTCCAAGGCCCTCCCCTCTCCATCCCGGCCTAGGAAGGTGTGCATCCAAATAGACTAGATTCTCAAAAAGATAATACATGCAGAAGAGATAGGTACTAGTGTCATTGTTGATGGCTTCTCAGTCTGCCCCCATTGGCAGCCACATTTAGAGAGCCGAGATTGATCATATGCTCGTTCAGTGCTGGTCCAGCTGGATTTAGTGAGCTCCCATTAGTTCAGGCACACTGTCTCAGTGGGTGGTCCAGCCACTCACGGTCCCGGCTTCCTTGCTCATCTTCTCCCACCTTCTGCTCTTCGACTGGACCTTGGGAGCTCAATCCATTGCTCTGATATGAATGTGGGTCTCTGTCTCTATCTCTACCCATCGGACAAAATTTCTATGGTGGTGATCAAGATATTCATCAGATGACTATGGGACAATGCTAGTTCCAGCACCCTCTCCTCTGCTGTCCAAGAACCTAGCTGGGGATATCCCCATGGACAACTGGAATCTCCTCTAGAGCCTAGTATCTTGCCAGTCCTAAACTGACTCCCTTTATGTAGATATCTTATTCCCTTCTCCAAGATCCACCTTTCCTCCATCTCCACCCACCCACTCCCCCAAGCTCTCCCCAGTCCTTCCCTTCTCCCTTCTCCTTCACCCTCCCCTTCTCCCAAACCTCTACCCCACCTCTATCCCTGCCCCCCTATTCCCAATTTTTGCCTGACAATCTTGTTTGCTTCCAATTTCCAAGAGGATCTATATATGTTTTTCTTTGGGTTCACCTTGCTATTTGGTTTCTCTAGGCATGTGAGCTATAAGCTTAGTGTCCTTTGTTTTATGGCTAGGGTCCACTAATGAGTGAGTACATGCCATAATCATCTTTTTGGGTTTGGGTTACCTCACTCAGGATAGCGTTTTCCATTTCCATCCATTTGCATGCAAAATTCATGATGTCATTGTTTTTTACCACTGAGTAGTACTCTAATGTGTATATATTCCAAACTTTCTTTATCCATTCTTCCATTGAGGGGCACCTAGGTTGTTTCCAGGTTCTGGCTATTACAAATAATGCTGCTATGAAGATAGTTGCACAAATGCTTTTGTAGTATGATTGGTCATCATTTGGGTATATTCCCAAGAGTGGTATTGCTGGATCCTGAGGGAGATTGATTCCCAATTTCCTGAGAAATCGTCACACTGATTTCCAAAGTAGTTGCACAAGTTTGCATTCCCACCAGCAATGGATGAGTGTTCCCCTTACTCCACATCCTCTCCAGCATAGGCTATCCTTGGTGTTTTGATTTTAGCCATTCTGACAGGTATAAGATGGTATGTCAAAATTGTTTTGATTTGCATTTCCCTGATGGCTAAGGAAGTTGAACATGACCTTAATTATCTTTTGGCCATTTGAACTTCTTCTGTTGAGAATTCTCAGTTCAGATCATTACCCCATTTTTTAATTGTGTAATTTAGCATTTTAATGTCTAGTTTCTTGAGTTCTTTATATATTTTGTAGATCAGACCTTTGTCCGATGTGGGCTTACTGAAGATCTTCTCCCATTCAGTAGGATGCCTTTTTGTCTTAATGACAGTGTCCTTTGCTTTACAGAAGCTTCTCAGTTTCAGGAGGTCCCATTTATTCATTGTTGCTCTTATTGTCTGTGCCACTGGGGTTTTACATAGGAAGTGGTCTCCTATGCCCATGCATTGCAGGCTACTTTCCACTTTCTCTTCTATCAGGTTAAGTGTGGTCAGATTTATATTGAGGTTTTTAATCCATTTGGATTTCAGTTTTGTGCATGGAGATAGATAAGGATCTATTTTCATTCTACTACAGGTTGACATCCAGTTATGCCAGCACCATTTTTTAAAGATGCTTTCATTCTTCCATCGGATACTTTTAGCTTCTTTGTCAAATATAAGGTGTTCATAGGTTTGTGGATTAATATCCGAGTCTTCGATTTGATTCCATTGGTCAACATCTCTGTTTTTATGCCAATACCAAGCTGTTTTCATTACTGCAGCTCTGTAATAGAGTATGAAATCAGGGATGGTAATGTCTCCTGAAGTTCCTTTATTGTATAGGGTTGTTTTGGCTATCCTGGGCTTTTTGTTTTTCCATATAAACTTAGTTATTGTTCTCTCAAGGTCTGTGAAGAATTTCGTTGGGATTTTGATGGGGATTGTATTGAATCTATAGATTGACTTTGGTAGGATTGCCATTTTTACTATATTGATCCTACCAATCCAGGAGCATGGGAGATCCTTCCATTTTCTGGTATCCTCTTAAATTTCTTTCTTTAAGATCTTAAAATTCTTGTCATATAGATCTTTTACTTCCTTGGTTAATGTTACCCCAAGATACTTTATGCTATTTGTGGCTATCGTGAAAGGTGATGTTTCTCTGATTTCCCTCTCTGTTTCTTCATCTTTTGTGTATAGGAGGGCTACTGATTTTTTTTGAGTTGATCTTGTATCCTGCCATATCAGTGAAGGTATTTATCAGCTATAGAAGTTCTTTGGAGAGTTTTTTGGGGTCATTTATTCACACTATCATATCATCTGCAAATAACAAAAGTTTGACTTTTTCCTTTCCAATTCGAATCCCCAAGATTTCCTTATTCTGTCTCATAGCTATTGCTAAAACTTCAAGCCCTATATTAAAGAGGTATGGGTAGAGTGGACAGACCTGTCTTGTTCCTGATTTTAGTGGAACCATTTTGAGGTTCTCTCCATTTAATTTGATGATAGCTGTCAGCTTGCTATATATTGCTTTTATTATATTTAGATATGGTCCTTGTATCTTTAATCTCTCAAAGACCTTTATCATAAGGGGGTGTTGAATTTTTTCAAATGCTTTCTCAGCATCTAATGAAATGATCATATGGTTTTTTTTCTTTCAGTTTATTTATATGATGGATTACATTGATAGATTTTCGTATGTTGAACCAGCCCTGCATCTCTGGGATGAAGCCTACTTGATCATAATGGATGATTTTTTTGATGTGTTCTTGGATTCGGTTTGCCAGTATTTTATTGAGAAATTTTGCATCCATGTTCATGAGTGATATTGATCTGTAATTCTTTTTCATGGTTGCATCTTTGTGTGGTTTTGGTATCAGGGTAACTGTAGCTTCATAAAAAGAGTTTGGCAATGACCCTTCTGTTTCTATTATGCGAAACACCTTAAGGAGTATAGGTATTAGCTCTTCTTGGAAGTTTTGGTAGAATTCTGCATTAAAACCATCTGGTCCTGGGCTTTTTTTGGTTGGGAGATTTTTGATGATAGCTTCTATTTCCTCATGACTTATAGGTCTATTTAAATTGTTCACCTGGTCTTGATTTAATTTTGGTATATGGTATTTATCTAAAAAACTGTCTATTTCATTTACATTTTCCAATTTTGTGGCATACAGGCTTTTGTAGTAAAACCTAGTGATTCTCTGAATTTCCTCAATGTCTGTTGTTATGTTCCCCTTTTCATTCCTGATCTTGTTAATATGAGTGTTCTCTCTCTGCCTTTTGATTAGTTTGTTTAGGGGTTTGTCGATCATGTTGATTTTCTCAAGGAACCAGCTTTTTGTTTCATTGATTCTTTGGACTGTTTTCTGTGTCTCTATTTTGTTGATTTCAGCCCTCATTTTTACTATTTCCAGTCTTCTACTTCTCCTGGGTGAGTCTGCTTCTTTTTTTTTTCTAGAGCTTTTAGGTGTGCTGTTAAGTCTCTAATGTGTGCTTTCTCCATTTTCTTTATGTTGGCAGTAAGTGCTATGAACTTTCCTCTTAGCACTGCTTTCATAGTGTCCCATAGGTTGGGGTATGTTGTGTCTTTATTTTCGTTGAATTCAAGGAAGACGTTAATAACTTTCTTTATTTCTTCCTTGACCCAGGAGTGGTTCAGTAGCTGACTGTTCAGTCTCCATGAGTTTGTATGTTTTCTGGGGGTGGAATTGTTTTTAAATTCTAACTTTACTCCATGATGATCCGATAAGACACAGGTGGTTACTCCAATTTTTTTTGTTTCTGTGGATGTTTGCTTTGTTACCGAGTATGTGATCAATTTTTGAAAAGGTTCCATGAAATGCTGAGAAGAAGGTATATTCTTTCCTGTTTGGGTGGAATGTTCTATAGATGTCTATTAAGTCCATTTGACTCATTACATCTTTTAGTTCTCTTATTTCTTTGTTAAGTTTCTGTCTGGTTGACCTGTTCATTGGTGAGAGAGGAGTGTTGAAATCTCCTAGTATTAGTGTGTGCGGTTTGATATGTGATCTGAGTTCTAGTAATGTTTCCTTTACATGTACGGATGCTTTTATATTAGGGGCATGTATATTCAGGATTGAGACTTCATCCTGATGGATTATTCCGTTTAAAAGTATAAAATGTCCATCTCTTCTGATTGATTTCAGTTTGAAGTCAATTTTGTTTGATATTGGTATAGCCATACCTGCTTGTTCCTTAGGGCCGTTTGATTGAAAAACCTTTTTCCATCCCTTTACTCTGAGATAATGTCTGTCTTTGTGGTTGAGGTATGTTTCTTGTAAACAACAGAATGTTGGATCCTGTTTTCGTATCGATTCTCTTAACCTGTGCCTTTTTATAGGTTTATTGAGTCCATTGATATTAAGTGATATTAATGACCAGAGGTTATTAAATGTGGTTATTTTCTTAGGGTTGTAGAGTTTGTGTGTTTCCCTTCTTTGAGTTGTGCCAGTGGAGGGCTGTTAGATGTCTGTGTTATTATGGCTGTTGTTCGCTTCCTTTAGTTGTGGTTTTCTTCTAGTACTTTCTGTAAGGCTGGGTTTATGGTTATGTATTTATTAAATTTGCTTTTATCCTGAAATACCTTGTTTTCTCCATCGATGGTGAATGAAAGCTTTGCTGGGTATAGTAGTCTGGGCTTGCATCCATGGTCTCTTAGTGTCTGCAGCACATCTTTCCACGACCTTCAGGTTTTCATGGTTTCCATAGAGAAGTCAGGTGTGATTCTGTTCGGTTTACCTTATATGTTACTTGCCCTTTTTCCTTTGCAGCTCTTAATATTCTTTCTTTATTCTGTATGTTTTGTGTTTTGATTATTATATGGTGAGGGGATGTCTTTTTTTGATCCAGTCCATTTGGTGTTCTGTATGCTGTTGTACCTTCATAGGCATATCCATCTTTAGGTTGGGAAAGTTTTCTTCTATAATTTTGTTGAATATATTTTCTGGGCCTTTGAGCTGTGCTTCTTCTCCTTCTTCTACCCCTATTATTCTTAGATTTGGTCTTTTTATGGTGTCCCAGATTTCCTGGGTGTTTTGTGTTAAGAATTTGTTGGATTTGTTGTTTTCTTTG